>JAXQKB010000028.1:0-193557 GCA_037042295.1 Irpex sp. Y119-03
TATTTCTATTTCAATTCTCGATTATAAAGCACGGCGATATTGGCTCATTATTCCTATGTAATAAATCCTCAGAAAATTGTATATATACTTGTACTCGACGTAGGAAAATAGTATCGCAATTTATACACTCCTATCTACCGTGCGAGCTCAGAACCTGCGGATTTACCAAAGGTTATGAGCCCCGCGCTCTAACCGCACGGAACCCTCTACATTTTTCGAAACCGAAAACTTTGCATTCTTACCACCTCGGCGACATCACGTCCTCAGGCCGCACCATTACCCCTTGATCTTGCGATTAGATCTTCCCCATGTCAGCCTCGACCACCGAAAGCTCAGGCACCTACCGGATTGACCCATTGCGGGGATCCGAGAACTACATGGCGTGGCGCGTCCAGATGTCCGACATTCTGACGGACTTGGGCCTGTGGGAGTATACCACGGGCGAGAACACTGTGCCTGCAGACAAAGATCAGGCTGCCGATTGGCTGAAGAAAGACCGGAAGGCACTCACCGCTATCCGTCTGCGCGTATCGAACTCCATGATCACTCACATCATTTCCGCAAAGTCCTCGAAAGAGGCATTCGACACTCTCGCTAACGTCTTCAATAACGAAGGCGCCGTCGCACTCATTACCTTACGTCGTCGATTCCTACGTTACACCATCACCGAGGGAGCAGACCTTGAGGAGGAAATTCGGAAGATCAAAGGTCTGTGGCAGGAGATCAATCTGATCCAGTCCACGCAGATCTCCGATAGTGAACTCGCCTCTGTCATCCTCACCGCTCTGCCCTCGTCGTGGGACCCTCTCATTGCTTCCATTACTCTTGACGACAAACTCACTTCTGCTGGGATCATTGGTTGACTTCTTCAGGAGGAGGGACGACGAAAGGAGCGAGGATCTAGTGATACAACGCTGTTCGCTTCCTCGGGTCGTTTCAAGCGCTCTAAATTCCGGCCCGGGATCTTCTGTCATAAGTGCGGGAAGGAGGGGCATATCAAACCGGAGTGTCGTAGCGGGGGGAAGAACGGGTCGAAGAATGATGGAAAGAAGGAGGATAAGGGTGAGGAAAGGAAGGATAAGGATAAGGATAGGAAGGGAGGACGAGGAAGGAGCTATGTTGCTGAAGAAACCACCAGTGAACCTGAGGCGTATGCGTTCAATATGGATACTAGCGCTGATCGGAATACCTTATCTGGTTGGATCGGCGATACCGGCACTTCTGCTCACATTGTCAATGACAGATCTCTCTTCACGTCTTTCACTCCGATCACCAGCACTGTCCATGGCGTCGGCAACTGCCTGAGTCTAGGCCGTGGCGACGTGACAGTTGCTTTCGCCTCCCAGAATGGATCTGTCCCCATCATTCTCAAGAACGCGCTGTATGTACCCTCTATGAAATATAATCTCATATCGTTTGGACGCCTCACGGATGCTGGGCTGACGTATGAAGGAAAGGGGGAGGACTTGCTTGTGAAAAGCCGAGGAAAGGTTATTGGAGTTGGGCGTCGATCAGGATATCTATACCGCATGGCCATCAAACCTGCGGGCGCGATCAGTATGGTTGCGCAGCCCAGTCGTTCTTGGTACCAGTGGCATTGCGCTCTCGGTCACCTGAATAGAACGCAATTGCGTGAACTCAAACGCGATGGGCTTGTTGTTGGGATGGAAGTCGATGAACAATCCGATCCCGAATTCACGTGTGACGCTTGCATTCAGGCGAAACACTCGCGCGCTCCCTTCTCGATCAAAACTGATCGAAAGATCTCTGAGATCGGTGAACTTGTATTCTCTGACATCTGGGGGCCAGCGTCGACTACTACTATTGACGGGTATCGCTATATGATCACGTTCACGGACGGAAAGTCCCGCTTTGTCTGGGTTGCGCTGATGAAGGAAAGGGACGAAGCCGCGAAGAAAATGGAGGAGCTCGACGCTTGGGTGGAGACGCAGCTGAATTACCGCATTAAGGCATTTCGAGTCGACAACGCCAAGGAGTACGTACAGGGCAATTTCAAAGCTCACACCGATAAGCGCGGGATTCGATTGGAACCCACCACTCCCTATTCCCCCGAATACAACGGCGTTTCTGAACGCCTCAATCGAACTCTCATTGAACACGCCCGCGCTATGCTCGTTGCCCATGACTTACCAAAGTATCTCTGGGGTGAAGCTGTGCACTATGCCGCTTACCTCAAGAATCGATCTCCGACTCGTGCCCTAGCCGGAATGACTCCCTATGAAGCCTTATGGGGAAAGAAGCCGGATTTAAGCTCTATCCAGGAATTCGGAACGGACTGCTGGGTCCGTGTGAACGTTCGCACGTCCAAACTTGATGCGCAGTCCCTTAAGCGCAAGTTTGTGGGCATTCGGGAATCCACTGTTGGCTGGCGCTATTATGTACCTGAATCACGAAAGGTACTCACCTCTCGCGAGGTCATCTTCCCTAAATCCAAGGACTTGGGTGCTCCTGTCGTTGAAACGGAGCCCAGTCTTGAGGGGGAGCCGCTTTCCTCGTCGCCGGCAGTGCTTCCTGAAAAGGAAGTCAAACCGGTCTCACGCCCATCAACGCCGCCATCAGACACCGGCATTACCCAGCCGACGACTCCTGTCAAATCCAAGACCGAGTCTCCTGTTCCACCTCCTGCACCCTCACGCCCTCGCCGAAATATCACACCTCTTGATTACCTGCAGATGAATGATGGCCCTCAACGCACTCTGAGGAGCATGTCCGCAAAGCCAAAGGGCAAGCCTGCCGCTGTTGCTAAGCCCCAGGCACGCTCTACCACACCTTCGGTTCAGGGGGAGATTGCATCGGGCACTTCTGATCCCAATACCGAGGTCCATTTCTGCTTTGCCGCCGAGAACCCTGATGCTCCGCAGTCTTTGGATGAAGTGATGTCATCACCAGCCCGTATTGCTTGGAAGGAGGCGATGGACAGAGAAATGACGTCATTGATCAAGCTGGGTACTTACACCATCGAAGATCTCCCTCCCGGCCGCAAGGCCATTGGTTGTCGATGGGTCTTCGCTATCAAACGCGATTCCGACGGCAATATCTTGAAGTACAAGGCACGATTGGTCGCGCAGGGATTTTCTCAGATCCCAGGGCAAGATTACTTCGCCACTCATGCGCCCGTAATGCGCCTCGAAACATTTCGCGCTCTCGTTGCCATTGCTGCCCGACTGGACTTAGAACTTCACCAGGTCGATGTTGTGAGTGCGTACTTGAACTCACCGCTGCAAGAAGATATATATATGCGCCAGGCGCCCGGTTACGAAGACGGCACCCCACGAGTTTACCACTTGCTGAAAGCTCTATATGGGCTGAAGCAAGCCGGACGTGCGTGGAGAACTGAGTTTGATCGAGTCCTACTCGAGGCGCTCTCCTTCACGCGTAGCCAGGCCGACCCTTGCCTTTACTATCGTTTCACGGACACCGAGCTTACCTTAATAGGAACTCACGTTGACGACTGCCTTGTGGCGTCGACGGATTTGGAAGTGATCCAAGATCTGAAGATCACCTTGCGGCAATTCTTTGACATCACCGATCTAGGAGAAGCCGCCCTCTATGTTGGCATCCAAATCCTCCGTAATCGCGCTACGCACTCTATCACCCTATCACAACCCCGCTATATCGACACAGTGCTCTCCCGCTTCAATATGGAGAACTGTAACCCTGTCTCGACACCCCTCGACGCGAACATCGCTCTAGCGCCCGCTGCCGCGCCATCAGAACTCGTTACCAATGTGCCGTACCAAGCCCTGATTGGCTCCCTCATGTATGGTGCAGTTGGTACGCGCCCTGACATTGCGTTCGCGGTCCAGGCCCTCAGTCAGTTCAACAATAATCACACCACGGCCCATTGGACCGCAGCGAAACATGTTCTTCGATATCTCAAGGGGACTCGCGATTTTGGCATCACCTACGGCGGCATCTCAAACGACTTCGAGATTTCTGGTTTCAGCGACGCTGATTGGGGCCAGAATCAAGCCGACCGCCGCTCTATTTCTGGATACGCATTTCTGCTCGCAGGCGGAATTGTCAGTTGGAGTTCGAAGAAGCAGCCTACCGTAGCCCTCTCGACTATGGAGGCAGAATACGTCGCCCTCGCACACGCTACCAAAGAGGCAATCTGGTTTAGATCTCTTCTCAACGAACTCAAATTCCTCGATGATGGACCCACCATTCTCACTACCGACAATCTCGCCGCCATTTCCTTTGCTCAAGATCATCAATTTCACGCACGCTCCAAGCACATCGATATTCAACATCACTTCGTACGTGAACGCGTCCTCGATGGCACCATCCGCATCACGCACTGCAGTTCCGAAGACAACTGCGCGGATATTCTCACCAAGGCACTCGGGCGCGTTATCCATCAAAAACAACTCGCGCTCATCAACCTCGCATCTCGTTGAGGGGGAGTGTTGTGATTCCACGCGCTTACCTCGTCGGCCACCTCGGACGACCAACACCGACGCCAAGATCACAAGAAGAAGTTCCGTCCCGCCGTCCTCGCGCTACAGGGACACGAGCGTAGTTGACTTTCAATTTCCTTATTAGCTAGTGCGCTCTCGCACACTCCGTCTGGTTCTTTCGTATTTCTATTTCAATTCTCGATTATAAAGCACGGCGATATTGGCTCATTATTCCTATGTAATAAATCCTCAGAAAATCGTATATATACTTGTACTCGACGTAGGAAAATAGTATCGCAATTTATACACTCCTATCTACCGTGCGAGCTCAGAACCTGCGGATTTACCAAATCAACAAGACTGAGTGAGAGTCAAGGTTTCTGACCAATGAGGACATGTTTTGATCATAGGGTGCAGAAGCGCCCCGGGCTGTTTGTTATCAGTAGATGTTATTTTGAAATGATGCACCGCTGCAGGGATTGTCATAGCTACAATTGACATAAGGCGGCCGAGGGACGCTTCTCTCAACTCTAAGATATGTTTAAAATTCTTATGGTACGTCGTGAATATAGCACTTGCTCTGCTAAAACGAGAGTATGCGTAAGGAACAGTACACCTGTAGACGCCAGTACTGACGTCAATTGCACAGCCTGACCTCAGAGCAATTATGCTGGGAAACCCCGCGAACATCTATCGAAGTAATTATTGGATAGACGCCGTGAAATTCCAGAATTGACCCAATCATGGAAGAGGCGGGGTAACTCCAGAGCGGGCGGAGTGTGAAGGAGACGACAGCTGGCAAGGCATTCTGAATGTAGTCGTCCCCTCCGTTGAGATGAGATTGGGCTACATCGACGGCGAGAGCGAAGATCGTACAGGGTTCGCAAAGATAATGGCTGCACGCAGTGGCCGAAATAGAGTACGACGCCTGCGAGATTTTGTGAGATTCGATATTCAGGGCCGACGGCAGCATCCGAGAACGAATGGATGAACTGTTATGCCAGGCCCCGATCAATTGAGTGTCGATTCAGCAATGAGATTGACACGTGGCAGGGTGAACGATCGGAGGCGCACGTGACGCCACCGTCGTCCGAGATGGTCTACCAAGGAGACGGCGCTGGCTGAGTTCGAGAGAAAAAGAGGACATACGCCGGAACGAATGGCACTGTTGCACACAGACTACCACCGTGACTATTCACACTCACATCTATTCTACATCCCGTTCTAAAGGCTCCGCTAGACGTCCATGTGCTCGGCACCCGGGGAGGGGCAGCGACACGACTATCACGACGACCTCGACGACTGCTACGACGACGGGCAGGCGATTCCTACGACACGCGACGTCGGACCAGAGACAGAGCACGCCATTGGTTCCGGTGCGGGCGAGGTAAGCAACGGTTTCCTTTCTGTTGCACGGCTTCCGCGTCTGAGACACGAGACTGTGCTTATTCCTGGCCGTGTGATGATTACTGGACACGCGCAGACACCAAATCGACCCCTACGGGCGGTACATCTTGGTCCTCCCGCGGAAGGCCACAGAGAGCAATCGCACTCGCTTGATTTGGACACTCCCAGCGCAGATGCTGAGCCGCCGCCGGTGCAGTTGGACCGCCAGCCTCCCCATGCAGCCCACACACCTCTACCCAGCCCAGCCAGTCGATCGTGCCCCTCCTCTCTTTCCCGAAGATCGACGCCCCCCGACTCTCCTCCATCGTTCGCGAGCAGCTGCATCGACACCTCCCTGACATCCTCGGCGACCCCGGCCGATGTTACTGGTATATCCTCCTCGCCACATTCTTCCCCTTCCTTAATGAGTCCAAATTCACCGGCACCCGATCACTCACGGGCCCCGATGGCGCCCCAGCGACCAGCGACCTCCTCCTCCTCGTCGGCATCCGCTGCTTCTTCGTCGTCTTCAAGCTCGAGGTCCACGCGCGATGTGCACCGTCGCGGTCGACCTTCATCTACTTCCGCTGCCCCTATCTTATGTCTAGAAGCCACCAGAACAAGATCTTCTCCCGACATGGATCTCTCCGCGGGTAACTTCGATCTCTCCCACACACTTTTATTAGACAAGTGAGCTGACCGTTGTCTTTCATAGCCCCGTCATCGTCGACGTCCACATCTTCACGCACTGTGCGACCGTCGTCAAGTACAGCCCCACACCCACCTGACAGTCATACTCCTCTCGCGTCCACCTCTCGTATACCTCCTCCTCCCCCTCCTGCTCTGCCTTCTACTAACACATATATTCCGGCCCCAAATACGGATTACCACCTGAACGAAGAAGACGAAGCCGAAACAGAACTGCTCATGCCAGACAAAATTCTGCCTCTATTGCGCTGTCCACTATGCCCGTTCTCTACACTACTCGAAGCACCTATTACCCTGCACTGCGGTCACACAGTATGCTCTAAACACGTCATTCGCCCCCACTCTACTTCTGCGACGTCTTCCAGCTCACTGCTTTCTTCCATTCTTCCTTCCTCCTCTGCTCCTACCTCAGGGCTCGTTGGCCTGCGATGTCCCCTTCCGACGTGCACGAGCCGAAACGCGACCGCTCAGCAAGCACAAATACATCCCGAATCGGGTGTCAATTTTCGACCTGCATCTCCCCAAGATGTACCTATGCCAATGCCCTTGAACGCACACGCACGTGCCGATTCAGGCAGCGGAAGTGGTGCGCCTCGCGTAGATGTTACAGTGAACAAGATTCTCAGCCTTACTACCCGGACGCATCGGTCGTTGAGTTTACCGGAACATGGAAGGTCTGCGGGGCAGACGGACGATGAATGCGAGGAAGAAGAGGTGGGCATGGAGGCAGAGAATGGGGAACTCGCCAGTGAGCCGCAACGGTTTCAGTATGATACACCTCCCGCTGGACCATCGACCATGGGCGCATCGTCGTCTCCCTCAGCCTCAAGAGGTACGGATTCAACGACAGCTACCTCTCGCACCCGTCGCCATTCTCGCTCGCGTTCACGTTCACGCTCACTTCCTCCATCCCCAATTTCACCCACATCTCCTTCCTCCTCCTCGCTACCATTACCTTCTTTTTCTCAGCAACCGCCTAGAAAACGCCGACGCTTACCTTCCTCTGCCACTTCCGCCCCTACATCAGACATTCACTCCCACAGCGCACGCGATTTCGCTTCACGACACTCAAGATTACCGTCAACGCAAGAACGATCGACGTCACGGCTACTATTGTCGAACCGACGTGCGGCGTCCGCGCTGTTCGAGAAAGAGCTGTTGTCCGAGTTGACGTGCGAGATATGTTTTGCGTTGATGTGGCAGCCGGTCACAACGCCTTGTCAGCATGTGAGTGATTATTTTTGTTTGCTTTTCGCATTCCTGCTTTCTCTGCTTTCTCTCCCTACGACTTCAGCGTGGCCACGACTGCAGGCCACTCGAGCAGTGTCCCATATTCTCCCGAGGCTTTGGATTCGATCTCGTCGGTTCAGATGTGCTGCCTGGAAGCCGCGATGCATCTCTGTCATGGCCTCACCCAGATCTCGACGATGCGCCGCTGAAGGCTTCCATCGCAGATCTAGGCAGGTTCGAGGACACGGATGCTTTCCCGTCCTTGTTCTTCTATGCCCTATTTTGGACTTGCTCGAGACTCTGCTTCCGCTTCATTTCCCTTACCTCATCATTTTTGGCCCTATTTTCCTTCACGTTCGGCTTGAGTGCTTTGCTATGGCACACTCACGGGCCGTATTTTTGCTTTTATTTCTCTTGGCTCCGCGAAGTAGGCCCGACCCAATTTACTCGTTCGGGCGGGTCGGAACCAAGCGCTTGGCGCATACATAGCTTGTGGAGCCAATGGCATCACCAACACCACTGTTCTGCATTTGGAAGGTGTCGTTGGGTGGTGGATCGAGCCGTGCATGGCCAGGCCCTGGTCATGTTTCAAACTGACCTTCGACACGTCCATTTGGCTATAGCTCCGTCGCAAATCGGACTGCTGGGCTGTTTGACGCAGTTCACTTTCGAATTCGTAAATCTGTATTATAATTCGGGCTGGCTTGGTCATACTGCTCGGATCGTCAACGGCGGTCCGACCAAGAATTCATTAATGCTGACACACCACGATTCTTTTTACTTTTCGTAGACATTTTGCTCGAAATGCCTGCTGCGCTCGATGGATCATAGTACGGCATGTCCACTCTGCAGGCAGGAGCTGCCGGGATATGTTTATGCGCAAGACCAGCCGTGTAATAAAGTTGTGCTCTCAATCAGTGAGTGCTCGTATTTCACGTCCCATCTTTTACGACCAACTATGCCATTTATTTGTGGAAAAACTTCATCTATGACTGATGCTGACATGTCGACGCGAACAGTCCTCAAGGCATTCCCTGCCCCATATGCAGAACGCGGTTCGATGATAGAAGCGGAGGAACGTGACACGAGGCTGGATACACCGATATTTGTGTGTCAACTGAGTTTCCCTGGGATGCCGACCATGCTGCATCTCTTTGAGCCACGGTAAGATTTCTTTCACGCAATGGCCAATGGTGCGCATGGCTGATCAATCTCTCATACTTGATAGATATCGCCTAATGCTACGTCGGTGCCTCGCATCTTCCAATCCATGCTTCGGCATGATTCCACCTCCTCGTCCGACATCCTCTCCAGCGTCTCCGGGTAACGATTTTGGCACGATGCTACGGATCAAGAGTGTGCAAATGTTGCCTGACGGGCGGAGCGTGGTCGAGACGTGGGGTACGTGGCGGTTCCGCATCATGGAGAGGGGGATGCTGGACGGGTACGTTGTTGCGCGTGTGGAGCGTGTGGAGGACCAAGAGGAATCGCTCTACGAATCTGACGAGGCGAATGTCGAGGATATCTTTTCTAACGCCCCCCGCGATCCAGCATCCGGGCCAGAGTCATCAGCACCGGGGTCAAGCTCTCATGTGAGTCCTGCCTCCCGGTCTTCTGTTGCCTCTCAACCAATAGGCTTGCCGACTTCTTTCCCTACTACAACACTCCTGCCGTTGTCGTCTTCGAATCGCGTCGTACGTGGGCGGTCGAACGAGGAGCTTATGAATCTGTGCCATGAGTTTTTGGAGCAGTTGAAGCAGGGCACGCCGTGGGTCGTGCAGCACCTCGAGCGGACGATTGTTCCGATGCCTACGGATCCGGCACAATTCAGTTTCTGGATGGCATTGGTAAGTCCGCGTCTGTTTAACTTTCATTTCATTTTGCGTCCTCGGTGCGAGCCAGTCGCTGACAAATTCGTCTCCATGCAGCTACTGCCCATTGACGAACACGAGAAGGCCAAATTACTTCCGATACGCTCACCACGTCTGCGTCTTCGGCTGGTCGTGCACTGGATCGAACAATTACGAAGCCATTGGTGAGTAACCGTTTATCTATCGCCCCCCTTTTTCCCTCTCCCACCGGATATCATTTGTCCGCCTACACATCCACCTCTGTTTGTCGCACACTCTTCCTCAAAACTCTCAAGAAGCATGCGACGTGAATGATTGACGAATATCTCTCCTCCACCCCCACCCACTCGTTCTCTATAAAGGGCACATTCTTACGCAACTGCATCTCGTTGGCAGGTGGTTCTCTGGTGGATGTGTCATTTCGTGATGCGCTTCCTTTTCCCGCGGACTGCTAGGACCAGAAATCAGAGGACAGCCGTGTGGTTGGCGTGGTCTGCTGTGGTAATTGCTGTGCTGGCAGCCCAGGTTGGATTAAGAAGAGAAACTGCGGTTGAAAGTGGAAGTTTGTAGGTTGTTTTGATGGATTGGCGTGGTATATGCCTTTGTTGCATTAATTTTACGAGGTTTCTTTGTTCTCTGTCTTCCTACTGGTTTGGAGTAGTGAATGGTTTTACTTTTTCGTTATAAGGAAGGATTGTTTGCTCTATTCTTCTTCTGGGGCCTGCTTTCAGTCTCGATTCATTCGCAGGCTAGGGAATACCATTCAAGTTGGGTAGGGAGTTCAACAGGCAAGAGAGTTCGTCGGGTACATGTACATAGTCAATGCCATGGTTGCTGCTAGCACTGGGTTCAACATGACGACACGATGGTCGAAACGACGAAGAGAGACTTTTGCCCAACATCAAGCCAACATTCGACGTAGGTATATTCATTCGATGCTTGAAGGTATAATATAGATACCTTCCCGGGCCCCCTTCAGGCCAGTATCGTGCGGCTCATTCACAGGTCGCACCCCAAGCAATACCGGTACCAAACACAACACCAAGTAATGATTATATGTTAGTAGTAGGTCGTCGATACATCCAAGCCAACAACGCATCCCAACCGATGACTACGCCTTCCCCTTCAATTTTAGTCCACACACACAGTAAACGAAAATGAACCCCAACGCAACATAAAACCACATGCCAGGCACTATTGCTCGGCGGCGGCAGCCTCCTCAGCCTCCTTCACAACCTCCAACTGCTCCTCAACGGCCTCCTCCGGGACAGGCACCGACTTTACCTCGCTGTTGACAGCAGGCGTAGGCGCAGGCTCGGCTGGTCGCTCAGCCCCTCCGTTAGGTGGCGTCAGCTCGTCAGAGGTAGAGGGCACGTCGACCTTGGCGTGCTTCCCTCCCGTCAGACGTGCGATCTCCTTCTCCGCCTTGGCCTTGTTCTCTGCGGTGACGCGCGCCTGGTTGGCGAGGAACCAGGCCTTCTTCGTGTTGAGGTCCTCGATGACTCGAGGTACGTCCGCGGAGGAGACGGGCGGAGGGATGGACAGCGATAGCAGGGCGGACAGGGTGGGGAGGGGGACGTTGAGGCGGTCGGAGGAAGATGGCTCGGCTGGCGCGTCGCCTGCGGCAGGCGTGGCTTTGTGGTGGTGCTTCTTTCCCTTCTTGCCCTTGCCGCCAACGAAGTAGGACTCATCGTCCTCACCCTTCTTTTTGCGCACGACGAGACCGTCCTGCGGGGCTTCGACCTTGCGGAGCTCAAGCTCAGCGACACCAGCCAGATGGGCCTTCTCCTTCTCTGCGGGTGTAGTCGAGAGAGTACCTGATGGTTTGCCGGAAAAGGAGTTAATAAGGGTATCACAGTCCTCGATTTGAGCTTGGAAAGCAGGTATCTCTGCCTCTTCACGCAGGCGATTAGCAATCTCAGCCTTCTTTGCCTCCTCCTCGGCAGCCCGCTGGGCACGTTCCCTCTCCGCGCGACGGGCTCGGTCCTCGGTCAACTTGGTATAGAACTTGTCGTTGGCCGCACGGAAGTTCGCCGCGGACTCGCGTTTGCGGTTATACAAGACGTCGAGCTCTGCTTGTAGCGCAGTTCGCTCGTCAAGGAGTTTGCTGCGAGCCGCGTGCACTTCGTCGGCCTGCTTCTTGAGTTCGTCGAGTTCGGCCTGGATAGTATCGTAACGCTCCGCCATGGCCTTTCCCTCGGGATCGTCGAGCTCCTTTTTCAGTTCAGCGATCTTGTCCCGGTCAGCCTGGATGGAGTCTTCATCAGCTTGGAATGTCTCGACAGTCCGTTTGCTACGGTTGAGCTGAGAGATTTCCGCAAGTGCACGTTTCTCATCCGCGAGTTTCAAGTTGCCAGATTCGACCTGCTTGTTTAATTGCCTGAAGATGTATGTGAGCATTATTATCCACTACGTAGGACAGCAAAGGGACACACTTGATACGATCATCAATGTCGGCGACGGTTTTGTAGGTGAGCTTAGCCTTGGCAGCGTTAAGGTCCTTAATCTACAAGGCCAGTGAGTCAGCTGTCATATTTAATGAATTGGAGCAGAGAAGAGTACGCACCTTCTTTTGCACACCCTCTTGAATGGAATTCACTTGCTCGAAGATATTACTTCTCTTCTGTTTGATGTTCCCTTGGTCGCTGCGAATCTGGGACAACTCGTCAAGCAACTCCTTCCGTCGTTCCGCCGCGGGGCCGTTCTTTCCACCAGAAAGCTTGTCTTTCACAACTGTCTAATGTCACCTACGTTAGCTATACGTGCTAGCGAACGGAGTGTGGTCTGACGAGTACATACGAGCTTGGCCTGGACAGCGTCAATGTCCGCCTTAATCTTGTTTTGCTCAGCATCATACTGCGCCTTCTCTGGTTTCCCGCTTCCGTAGGTAATGAATTCAAACGCACTTGAATGCTCTGGTGCAGCGACGTGGGTGGACGTCACAGGTGTGGAAGTGCCCGTGGACGAGGGAGCCGATGGCTTGGTCTTCTTGCCAGCACCGTTAGCCTGCTTGGGTTTTGCGCTAGACATGGCGAGTAATTAACCAACTATTAAGATGGATAATGTAGACTTTTTGGGTAGGAACGGGAAGCGAGCCCAAGTAGGGATGGTGGTGGTAGTACTAGTCCAGGAACAGTTGTTGCGTGAAGCGCACGCAAGAGGAACAAATCCCTCGACTCTAAACGTGACGTGGCTTTCGCTCTCACACCCCTGACAACGGTCGCATGGTCAGCAATCGTACGGTTGGGTATGTTCACACGAGGGACGGTAGGAGGTCGAGCGGAATGAGTTTGCGGGTGTAATGTACAGAGTAAGGACAGGAATGCAGCACAGCGAATAAATATACACAGAGGAAAACTAGAAGAGGATCTTTTGGTCCAGCTGTTCCACTTCTCGACGGCACTCCTCGTACAGCTCCTTGTAGTCGTCGTCCTTGTCGTCCTCGCCCTCCTTCTTCTTGGGCCTCTTCTTCTGGTCAGGGCATACCATGACACAGCTCGTTGGGCGTTTTGTTGCACTGGCATGACCGAGCTCCTCCTTCGATGTAACGAAAACATACGGTATCCCTGCGTCCTCGCTCAAGACGGGCAGATGTGAGATGATGTCGATAGGTGTGATGTCGGCGGCGAGAACGAGCAATCTAGAGTAGAAGTGTATGGGTAAAGCGCCACCACCACTTTTCAGATATTCACTCACCCTTTCTCGCCTTTGCGAATACCTTTCACGACCTCCTTCACACCTCGCTTCACTTGTCTTTGTTTCGAAGCTGATAGTTATGTTTATTGAAATATTCTGCAAGGATAACGAAATGATATACCTTTCTTGATGGTTTTATGAAGCTTCTTCAACAATTTCTTCTGAGCCAGTGGCTGAGCGATGGGGGAGAGGTCCTCCAGAGGGATGATGATCTCTTCCTTCTCCTTTTTGGTCTTCTTTTCAACCTAGCCCAATGCATGAATATCTGCTCTTCGATATTGTATATTGTGTACCCACGCACCTTGGCCACCGTAACGTCCTCCATGTCCACATCCGCGCCGACCTCTATCGACTCTGTGACTTTTTCCGTCACCTCCTTGGACTTCTTTTCCTTCTTGTCTGACTTGGCCATTTTTTGGTGCCGGTGTGAATGGGTCTCGGTTGCAACGAGATGTGTAAGGTGTCTTAGGCAAGTTTCAGGCTTTCCACAACTCCGAGCACAGATGCAGAATTTCTTATGGGCGCTAACCCGCGATCACATGATACATGCAGGAACTGTGAGTCTCAGTCGCGACTCGCGAGCGGGAGGCTTATTCGAGGGTTACAGCAGGGCAATTTCTCAAACTAGGACCAGTACCATGCCACTGCTACGGCAATAATAGCGATAAATAACACATGCCATAAGGAAGTGACCGGTGATCAAGAATCATCATACGGATCCCAAGCCACAAAAGAATATACAGCACCAGTCACCGTCAAACTCCGTCCATGACAATCGACCACCATATACCAAAAGACCCACGATACTCCCGGGCTTAATCATCATCACTGCTGTCTGAATCATTACCCTTCTTATCGTCATCCGTCGAACTCTCGTCGTCATCACTGTCCTCTCCTTCCTCCTTTCTCTTCACCTTACCACCACGCATGAGAGCCATTTGACCGGCCAGCGAGTCCTCCTCAGGATCAGAGATATCGTCGTCTTCCTCCTCCTGGGCGTCTTGCGGTGGCTCCTCAATCTTCAACTGTGAACAAATTGTAAACACCTCGATAACGCGAGTAAGTTGATGGCATCCGCTTACAAGTATATCCCTGGAAACATCTTCTCCGATAAATGTGTCGCTGACAATGTATACTTTCCAGCTGAAAGTTTGAATATTGGGAGGTGCCTGGAACTGGAGCTTGTATGTGCGATAATCCTGCTCGAGACTGGGGTTCGCCAACGGTACGTCGGTAACCTGCATCGGAGGGACGACAACACGACCAAGTTTGGGATCGGCCAATACTACCCACCAGCTGGGCTTACGAGTCTAATAGCAATAAAGGTGAGTTTCCGTACAAGTGCGGATGTCACTGAGTATACCTACCGACGGCCAGAATGGTGCGTGTGCCCAACCACTATCAGAAGCCCCCTTGGGCATATCCTCAGTGTCTTGGCGGCTAGTCAAGAACTCATCGTCAGACTTTTCGAGTGCCGCAGTCTTCTTCTCATCGCTCTCTTTCTCCTTCTCCGATTCCTTTGAGCCAGGAGGAACAATGCGCAGCTTGACCACAAGGTAAACGATCGACAATGGAGGTACGATGCGTTCACCAATTACTAGCGAATCCGTAAATCTACGTGAAATTTTACACACTGGTAGACATTAAACGTACCTTTGAACGAGGCGTCCACAAGGTCTATTCTGCCCCATTTCGATACAGCCTTTTTGACAGCGTTAGCCCGAGAATCGCCCTCCTTCTCGAGATTTCCCGCGACGGTCTCAAGAGAATTAGAATTCTTAAGCAATTCTCGGCCTTCTTGCGGATTAACGCCGGGCAGTTGGGCGAGTCGCAGGCTGTTGTCTCCAGGAGTGAGGGCCTGGGTAAGGAACGCGTGCAAGCGCATCGCCGCCAGAGTAGGAGTCAGCCAGTTCCGCGAGGTAACAATATTAAGCAGTGAGTTGAGCAGTGCAGGAGTCTGGAGAAGAACGGTGGCTTGCTCTACAAACAAGGTTAGGATTTCGCGGAAAGCCTGGACTGAATTATAGCGAACCTTTGCGCAAAGAGGAACTGGGGAGCGGGAGTCGGAGAACATGAGCGTAAAGGAGGATGAAGGCGCGGCGACGAGCTTGGTACTGCTTGGGAATAATTCCCGCCAACGTCTTCAAGGTTCCCCACTTAGGACCGAGGGTTTTCTCAATCTCCTCCTCCAGAGCGTCAATCTCCTTGGACTGCTTCGACAAAGCTGGGAGCTCGTACTCGAAGCTCTTTCCCAATGAGGCAACGACTTCCTCAATCTTGGAGTCCTCACTAAGGTCCTTGAAGAAGGTCGCCGCGGAACGAGCATTCACACCATCCTTGGTCTTCTCTCGGTTACCGAACCACCAACGACCAACTAGCAAAGGAAGGAAACCACCGAAAACAAGGGCGTAGCCCGCCAATACGAACATACGGTTGCGACCCTCGATGATTCCCTTAGGCAAGGCAATACCCATTGAAACCTCTTGACGTCCATCAGGGTGACCATACTTCTCCCAGTTCTCCTTAATGGTCACGTCGGTCAATCTAGACATACCGTGAGCTTGCAGCTCCCATGCGAGATGACACGTAGGACATACGCTTTGTATGCCTTGGTTATCTCGACGAAGTGTGCCTCAACGGCTTCCATGGTCTGGTTAACGCCAAGCTTGACCTTGTCAGGATGGCTGTTGAAGGTATTAGTAACTGCTGAGGGTAACGCAGACAGCGAAACATACAATTTACGAGAAAGCTTCTTATAATGTGATTTGATGTCTTTTATGCTGGTACCCTTGATACAGATTAAGCATTAGACAAACCAAGTCGTAGGACTTCAGCGTTCTTACAGTGCTGATCTCCAAAATTTCGAAGGGATTGTAAACTTTGTTCTCGATCTTCGCTGTTGTGACCTTGTACGCAAGGTATGCAAACGCCGACCATCCGACGGCAAGAAATAAGGATCTATAGCAACAGTTCAGCAACATTTTACAGTACCCATTCATTCAAGACGCACCTTCGCTGAAACCTAGCACTGAAGATGCCCGGTTGTATGCTATTTCTGTGTCGGACACACTCATCGCATGGACAACCCTCTTGTACCCGTTTTTGTCCTGACGTAGATCGCCCAAGGTAAGTAAGATTAAGAGACAAGATAGAAGACGTGCAGCGTACTTAGAGAGCTCGGTGACGTTAAAGTCAAGGGTAGGAGGATGACAAACAAGAATGTCAGGACAAAGTACAGGGCCATGTTGCCCGACTCGTCATAGCTGTAGTCCGCCATCGCGGCAAGAAGTGGTTGCTTGAGGGTTGAATCAGCCGAATTTGTTGATTAAACTAGAGATCGTGGGTCCGTGGTAAGGAGGGGACGAGGAGAACGTCGTCGACGTTGTCGAACGATGAAGTCGGTGAATGAGTATGCGTGTCAGTGTGACCTGGCACTTTGGAACGCGTTATAGTACTGTGGGAACGAACTGCCTTTCTGATAAAATCGGGTGATTTAGATCTATGTAGCCAAGCGCTCAGAGTCGGTTATACAGGCGCTTAGCTGCTAGCATTCCGCGCTCCAACTCTGAGCAAGACAGCCAGGATGCGAATCAAGGTAGAAAGCACACCGCCTCTTACAACATTCAAGGCATGGTTTGTTGTTTCTGCAGCAAGCAACGTACAAGACCTCAAAGAGTCTCTCTGCTCGGACGTGCCAGCTTTACGTGAACATGAAGTGGCGGCAGACCAAATTGCGCTGGTACTGGACGGGTTTGAGCTGTTGGATTCAAGTCCAATAGACGTCGTACGAGATGGGGATCTTGTAAAGTGAGTAAACTTAGTGACTGGCTCAGATGCTCAATGAACAGTCTCAAAGGAGCCGCCCTTATATCTAGTGTAAAGCAGCGTGCTTCTTCAAGCAATGTAGCTCACAAAAAGCGGAAGGCGGAGAGCCCTGGTGCGCATATAAATACTTGTATACATTAACCGTTAACTCATACCAATCTGTTGTATAGATGTCCTGCCCCCGCCGAAACGAGCGAAGTCTGTCAAGCCTACCAAACCAATTAGTACCTCACCACACGCGAAGCCTCCAATCAGAAAGGCACCCGCAAGTTCCTCCTCGTCCAGCTCGGACTCCTCGTCCGGCTCTGATGATAGCTCAGATGACTCGAGCTCAAGCTCAGACGACAGTGACTCTGACTCTGACTCCAGCTCAGACGATTCGTCGGATTCATCTTCCGACTCTCCTCCCTCGGTTGAGACCTCGAAAGCCAGACCAGCGTCACCGGTGAAGACTGCAGCTGCTAAGGCTTCCGCAAACGCAACTGCTGCAGTGAAACCGTGAGGAAATATAGCGTATCTTCTGTGTTCTTTAGTACTGACTCAATTCGATGAACAGAAAGCCAGCAGAGAACTTCACTCCGCCAGGTCAAGGCAAAACAGCCACGAAAAACCGCAACCTCCGTCGAAGACTGAAGAAGCACCATGAACGACTTGCAGCTGAACAAGCATCGAATGGAGTTTTCGGAGTAAATAATGTACCCCTCGGCTCACGGGCGATAGCAATAGAGCAAGACATTGAAGCTTCCTTTGACAACGCTAGTCACGATGTGCTTCCCGCTCCGCCGCAAGTGCGAGCCACCCCTCCAACTATCATGATGGCGAGTCTGTCAAATAAGAATAAACGCAAGGGGTTCAAGCAAGCGATGGCCTCCGCCCTCCCGAAGAAGATAGTCTTCGCCGCTCCTGATGCAGACGAGCCTGAACCTGCTCCCTTGCCCTTCCAAGCAGCAAGCTCATCCGAAGTCGCCGCCGCTGCGCCGAACATCTTCCCTCGTCTCGTTCCGCCTTCCGAGAAACAGCAGAACGGGCAGATCCCTGCTAACATGATCGTCACCAGTATCGATGTGGAGGAGGGATTGTATCTGGAGCGGAAGAACAAGGGGAAGGGCAAGAAGAAGGCGGAGGCGCGGGGACAACTTGTGAGGAGTGAGACGCAGGAGGTTGAGCGTGTTGTCCTCGACTATGGTGAAGCTGATAATGGGGAGATGGAGGACGACACTGGCAACGACGACATGATACCCACACAGAGGACTGTCGTGCCAGAGCGGGAGCTGGTGAAAAATGCTAATGCTACGGAAAACAGTGATCTCTCTCCCCGGACGTGGATCCTGGTAGAGAAGAAGTGGGAGACGTTGCCGAAGATTCAGGACGCCAAAAGCACTGTAATTGGCTCTCTAGTAGGCTGGAAGGTAAGTCCCATTAATGTCACTGTTTGAGGTTAAGGTTACTCAAGCGATCTCATCAGGCACTCGCACTGAACCCAGCAACCTTTACTCCGGAGATCCTACTCAACATCGGTAGAGTCCAGAGGAACGACCCGGACCTCAATCTGGTGGTCCAGCCTTTGCTCCGCCCTGGTGCTACGCAGTCGCAAGTTTCGTTCGGTGGACGCCTAGACGTGTACGAGGACGAGGGGGATGGTGAGGAAGAGGAAGTAGTCGTACCGGAAGAGGAGACGTATGAGTGGAACGAAGTGTTTTCGGGCGATTGGAGGGTGTTGACTGGGCTGGAGTTGTGACGGTCTAGCATTTCCACTTCTGCTCTCTAATCTTCTTCGTCTGATGCTTGCATATAATATCTTTTGCGGACTCTGCCTGCTACATAGTCAGTATAAATACAGGTGTATGCCTTGGTTTTTCGGCCAATTCCGAATGTTATGACGTCTACGACTCGGAGTACCTCACTAGTATCGCATGTGCAAGCCTTCGCTCACTCACTACAGCCCTATCCGCTCCATAACTTTACAAACAACCAGTATCACGGTCGTGTCTTTTTATTCAGCTCCATAATGAACCGGTGAGTGTAGTATCTTGTGGCTAGTGGTAGGAATTACTTAAACTCGACATCTTCCAGAGGACCCATAATCCTAGTCAGCAGCATTGTTTTGCTTACTATGCCCACGAATCGAAGCTGACAACTGTAAACCTTTCTGTGATCACAGACGATAGACGAAGCAGAGGTAGAGTTCATGAGCTTGTGGGATTTCGATATCTCTGGTTGCTAATGCTACCTTCCCTTCAGTATCTGCTAGATCAGCTGGTAAGACCGTGCATAACTTCCGTGGCGCATTGATCTAGTTCACTAACTACCGTACACCTACCGAATATCTACTAGCCACCTCCATCATCCGATGAAGAACCCATCGCGAAGAAGTTGCGCCAGCGGCTCCAGGACTTATTGACCGACCTTCGAGCAGGAGCTGAGGGCGAGAAGAAGAATGCTGGACCATCTTAAATGGACCACTTTACCTACGTGTCAGCCCACGCACATCTTTGGTCAATAGATCTAGAGTACACTGCATAACGCGGATCGTCTATTCTATTCTATGATGTGTTGTACAAAGAGCGCACGTAAACTTTCTAAACATCCCTTTCCACGTCTCACCTAACATCACGAAGCGAGACCTCAATACGTCCGCTTGATCTGCGAAGACGTAGGTTCATCTGCACCCTCCTTCGCGATCCTCTTCACAGGCACAAGCCACGCCTCCCCCTGCTCATCCTCCCCTTCCTCCTTCTCGAACGTATACTCCCTAACCTCCGCGTTCGCCCACGGCGCCCCCGAATTGAACCCATCCGTGATATATCTGAGGCAATCGCCGTGCGCGACGACGACGATCTCTTTCTCTGGACGGGAGCGCAGCCAGTTGCGGTTCCATCGGGCGCGGGCCTGCAGGGCAGGGACGGTGGCTGCGTAGAAGCCTTGTTTGGAGGTCCAGTCGGGGGTGAGAGAGCTGAAGTCGAGGCCGGCGAACTCGGGATCTGCTTCGAGGGCTTCGCGAGGCTGTGGACAGAGTGTTGGCATTGAGCTCGAGGATGGTCACGATGTGAAATAGACACGTACTGAACCACGATCGCAAGGGTGTTCATTACACTAAAGGCGTATTAACTCGCTGCTCTTAGTGTGCGGTCGCTTATGCTCACCTCTTGTAGCTGAGGCAATACAATCACTGGCTTCCCTTCACTCTCCAGTCTTTTTCTTAGGTCCGCGTACCCAATGATCATGGTCTGCAATGGCCGGCGGAGGCCGCTAGAGACGAGGAGCTCAGCGGTCTTCTGAATGGTGTCCTTGGTCTCATTGTAGAGTTCTGCAGATTGCTGTCGACCAAGCGCGGTGAGGGGTGCATCGCGAACTGTGCACCGACGATCCTGTGAGCGGCATATTGGATATCATGGGAGGCGTCGTGCTCACTCGTATAATCTAAATCAACACTGCAATGCACAGTTGATTAGGATCGCGATGCAGAATGGATAAAACACTTGAAGCAGGATTGTTACACATACTTGTGTTCGGCCTGTGCATGGCGAGTCAAGTAGATGCGTTTTTCTGTGGCTTTGCTCATGTTGATCTCTATATCTAGTGCAGGGTCGATGTAGAAGTTGAGAGGAAGAACAAGAGGGTATAGAGAGCCTGGTAGATATGGAGTGGGGCTGCTGCCGTCGTCTCGGCGTGTTGAGATGACTCCTCGCGTTTACCACCAGGTTATGCTCCGAGTCGAGGACCGTAATGATCATCGACCATCATCTTGAGGCGTAAATGACTGCCTATTAGAACAGTTTGAAGCTACATAGCAGCCTAATTACAGCGGCGATTTTTATCTGTCCTACCAGCGCGGTGGTTAGAGTACCTTCAACGAATTCAAAAAGAGTTATCTCCGAGTCCCTCTCGGACTTCGGACCGGACCGACGCCCGAGCGCGCCCTGTGAGATGCAAGTGATGGCCGACTTTTGTTCGCACGATCACCAAATCCAGCTCGACGTCATTTCGTAGCTCGTCGTCGCGTCCGGTACGCTCCACACCGACTCTTTGTCCTTCACCACCACCGCCATCGCCCCCGACCGACACGTTTCACGACGTACGCACCCCTTTGGGCGTCGGTCAAGCACCTCAGGTTACCCGGCGAGCTTCGTGATCCCTCGAACTCCGACAGGCTACGATTAATACCCCCTTTCCCATCTCGCTCTGCCGCCCTCACGACACGCTCTCCTCTGGTCGCAGTCTTCCTCACGTCTTATTTCATCTCGTTTATCTTTATCACGTCTTCGGCCTCGTTGCATCCACACCTCGCCCGCTTATTGCGCTCAATTTACAAGTAATTTATTCCTAACGACCACTAACGACCAGACATGGTGAGTGCCTCTCTTGTCCTCGGCCACACCTTCTCGATCAGAATCATCCCGTATACGATATACATGCACACGCTCCACGATGATCCTATAAGCTACGCGGATGATATACGAACAACGCATGTCTCTGTTACCCACGTGCAGTGCCAGAAGCTCTCTCGTGCGACTCTGAGGCCCCGCCCATCGTTTGCCTCCGACCCAAGCGTGCAGTACCCTCTCTTCCGCTTACTGCACGCGAGAGTGCAACAGCCATGGCCTCGAAACCTCGTGTACTGCGTAAAGGGAGCCGTTCAAGTACTGACTCTGGCTCTGGTTCTGCTTTACAGCCTAAAGCGCTCACGAAATCACCATCCTCGTCGCCTGTGAAGGAGGAGCCCGAACGGGTGCCCCGCCCGTCTGCACCGGAACCATTCCCAATCCCTACCAGTAACCCCGCGAGCCAGTACACGCTATTAGAGAAGCTAGGCACAGGGAGCTTTGGAACGGTGTACAAGGCCATCCACAACGATTTGAAGCAGGTAGTGGCAATCAAACAGATAGGTGCGTAACGTAGATCCTTGATGATGTGTGAGAGTTTGAGGATCTTACGAGAGAGCGTCCGTAGATCTCGAAAGCTCAGACGACGACATCTCTGAGATTCAGCAGGAGATTGCGAACCTCGCCCAAGTCGACTCAGAATATGTCACAAGATATTACGGCTCCTTCGTTGTCAACTACAAACTATGGATTGTCATGGAGTATCTGGCGGGTGGATCATGTCTCGACTTGCTGAAACCAGGCCCGTTCTCAGAAGGACACATTGCCGTCATCTGCCGCGAACTCCTACTTGGACTAGACTACCTACATACCGAAGGCACCATCCACCGCGACATCAAAGCTGCGAACGTACTTCTCTCTGCATCAGGGAAAGTGAAGCTGGCCGACTTCGGCGTGGCAGCGCAGCTAACGAGTACGCTGAGACACACCTTCGTCGGTACGCCGTTCTGGATGGCACCTGAAGTTATCAGGCAGGCGGGTTACGATGCCAAAGCCGATATATGGAGTTTAGGTATCACTGCTATCGAAATGGCAAAGGGCGAGCCTCCGTTGGCGGAGTATCATCCTATGCGAGTGCTGTTCTTGATCCCGAAAGCAAAGCCTCCTGTACTCGAGGGTGCCTTCTCGTTAGCATTCAAGGATTTTGTATCTCAGTGTCTGACGAAGGATCCGAAACTGGTTAGTCCACGGATATGGCATGCACTTATTTGAAGCAGCCCTTGTTGACTTTTGTGACAGCGACCGACGACAAAGGAACTCCTCCAACACCGGTTCATCCGTCAAGCCAAGAAGACATCTTACTTGACAGAGCTTATCGAGCGATATCAAGACTACCGCTCGCGCCAACCAGGTCGTACCCCTCAGATGTATGTTCCTTCAATACGGAATAGTGGCGTTTGGGACGGTACAGTACGCAGCGAGTGGAACTTTGACACTCTCAAGTCGACATCTGCGATGGGGTCGTATCGAAGCATGGCCCGAGACTTTGCAACCCACGGTACAATACCAGATGAGTACGAATACGAAGATGACGGAGGCTCGACGTACGAGGTGCATGAGTCTATACAGACGGACGGTGCAACGCAGGGCAGCGACATACCTTCAAATAACGGTATCATGAGGAACGCGGAGGCGAGTCACTCGACGGTCGTTATAAGGCCGCCGCCGAGTACTGAAGAGAAGGACCTGCCTTCGCTCCTTCAGGATACAAGTTCGGAAGAGACTGCCGCAGGGGCAGAACCTTCGACTCCTCCGCAGGGGGAGGCGCCACCTCCACCAGACTCAACAGAACCGCCTCCAGCGTACTCTGGCACGGTGACCGGGCAGGGATCTGTGCGTTCGACGAGGAGGGCGTCTTATGCGGCGCGCAACAACGTAACAAGTGGGACGGTACTCATGGAGGCGGATCTCGGTACAGGTGTCGACACCATCCGACCGGTGAAGAAGGTGGACACTGTCAGGAGCCTGCGGTTGTCTGAGGAGTACGTCGGGAGCTTGAAGAGAGATAGGAGCGGGAGCGGGAGTCAGAGTGGGAGCGCACCGTCTTCGCCTGTGAGTACGAAGAATGGCGGTGGAAGTGCGAGGAAGGTCAGCCAGGCTGAGAAGGCGGGGAAAGCTATGGTGGATGAGGTGCTGCTGCCTACGCTCGAGAGGGTACGTTGCTCTTATATGCGCAGTACAGAAGTGGCCTGACTGACTAAATTTACGCATATGCGCTCCTGCTCTACCCTTCCCGCAGTCGATACATGACGGAATGGACGCTCGTGAGATCGAGTCGCTCAGCATGATCTCAAGAGGGTTCGAAGAGCTGCGAGACGTGAACCCAGAGTTGGCGTACAACGTCATTCTCGACATCCTAACTGGAATAAACGAGTAAGCCTCGGACCGATTACTCAGAGTCGTCTTCAACCTTCTAACCTCCCATTGCCTCTCT
The DNA here is from genome assembly GCA_037042295.1 of Irpex sp. Y119-03. Taxonomy (NCBI): domain Eukaryota; kingdom Fungi; phylum Basidiomycota; class Agaricomycetes; order Polyporales; family Irpicaceae; genus Irpex; species Irpex sp. Y119-03. Next base: position 23,933 of record JAXQKB010000028.1, read on the forward strand.
CAGGAACTCTCGCGTCCGGCAGCACGTCAACACCCAGCGCGCGCTCTTCCCCCATAAACGGATAACGCGGAAGAGCGAGCTCACCAATAAAGGGCTCGTCGTCACTGAGGAAGAAGAGATCAGTGGGCTGCCGTCTACGTCTGATAGTCCTGCCGCTGCTGGTGCTACGCCGCCGGAAGACCAGCCGCGCAAGTCGCCCATTGCGGAGTTGTTGTATATGCGCTGGTTGGAGGGTCTCAAGCTCAAGTGGCCGAGTATTCTGTCTTCGTAGGCTTGGGCAAGACCTCGGGGTCGTTGTGCTCATTATTACTGCCGTTTATATGCGCCTCTTCCGCCCTTAGTACCGCTCGGATGCTTCATCGTGACTCTGACGTTGCGTATTACGCCGACGGCCATTCATATATTCTGATCCAGACACTCACCCTCTTCAGTGTCTTCCACCCCCCCTCCCCCTTCATACAGTCGCACACTACTGTGATCATGGTTTTTATTCCGGACGTTTTCACATCGACCCCTGCTTTACCCTTCTCCTTCCTCCCTTCCTTGTGGTTACCATGTTGTACTGTGACACCCTCATACTTCCGGCGATCTCCCTACCTACGCAGAGGATATTTACGCGCCTGCACGGTGGCAAACCTTAATGTACTAACGACCTTTGTTCTCTTTTTACGACTATATACATCATATGTATGTTCTGTGTTTGTGGTCTACTACGCTGGTAATGATTATGACTTTTTACGACCTACTGTACCATCCCGATTCTGCAAAGCCTGACTGGCCATATGATATCGTAGTCAGCTCCAGCCTGTGAAGACACACGATCTGTTCCGGAAACCTATGAGAGAGGAAGGGGGTGACAACATGAATTCCGTACATCCCACCGGTACGCACACAGTTCTATACAGACAAAGAATACAACCGACTACAGCTTACACACACGTGAGATGAGATGGAGAGGAGGACAATTGAGAGCAGAGTTGAGTTGGAGAAGACGAAGGGAGGGAGGGAGGAGAACCAGCGAATAATGTTACAGGATACTGGGAATCTGGGAGATAAAGTTGCGAGGTGAATTGAACGAAGTGAGTTAGCCAAGGGGCAGTGAGGTGGGAGGGAGGAGAAGTTATGAAAGACGTTCGAGGCGAGGCGTTTATGGTCGTTTAGAGTCTATGAAGGTCGTGGCAAGATGAAGAGAAGAGCAAGAACACGAAGACATGGCTGAGTGGAGGAGGGAAGAGTAGAAGAAAAGGGGAAGGAAGACGCAATTAATCATCCATGGCCTGATCCTCGTCGTCGCTTATACTGCCAATATCGCTCATCTCCTCGTCTCCGTCCTCTTCTTCCTCGTTAGCTGCGGCATCGGCTGCTTCCTTCGTGGCAAACCGTTGTACATATTCTACGCATTCCAAATCAGCACATGATGTGGGAGATGTAAACGTGAGAAACGCACCCTTGACCTTTGCTTCATACTCCTTGGGATGTCGCATGAGCAAGGCGGCGGCCTCGCCGTTCAATGGATCGCTAGGGTTTGGGTAGCGGAGCAACTGCGGGAGGAACACTTCGAAGATGTTGATCATATCTGCAAACATGCGTGTTCCCATATGGTTAGCGTACTCCTGAGCTGCTGATAGTAATAGATAGGAAGGATGGCCCACGCACCGAACATAGGCGACCATGTCTGATTTATCACGTCCAGGCATACTGAACCGCTTCTACGGTGACGGATATGGGCAGAGGGTTGAAGTACGAGCAAGCGTCGAAAGTAGATGCACAGAGTTGGAGTTAGTGGACGGTCTGCAGAACAAAGGAGGAAACGTACAGCTCGTCGATATTGGGGTGGAATATCTTGTTCATGAATCCTATACTGGGCGACTTGAAGGGATACTGATCCGGGAGTTCAACGTGTATCTTCCATACTCCTCCAGCGAATGGTGCTAATTACGATGCAATACGGACGAGAGGTGCGAGGAGAGACGGTTAACACTGATGGCTGCGCGAAGCGGTGTAGGGAGCGACGTACTCTCTGCAGGTCCATAGAACCGTACGTTGAATTCCTGCATGCTATCGTTGACGAGACTGACTTCATAGTCAGACATGAGCCTACACAGCAAGATACGCGTTAGTTATATTGCCAGTCGACCTCCCCCTCCTCTAGCGATGGACAGGGACGTGATCGCCGCCACTGTCGTCACCGCTAGGCTCGAGGGTTATAGGGGAAGAAGACCTACAACTTCATAACATCCGTCTCGATTCTCCGTTTACTTGGTGAGCTGTGTATACCCCAATCACGCGAGCAGAGTCAGATAATGAGGACATCCCGCTGAGTAGATTATACACTTATCATGGTGGCTTATGCTGCTCTGTGGATGTGCAGAAGTATGAGGATCGTCGTTGAGCGGGATTGCTGCCCCAGAGGGTTGTAGAGAACCTGTGAGGGCGAGCGGTGAGTAGATGAGTGTAGGAAACAGAGGTTGTCTGCGGGGATGGCGAGCTTTAGGCGACTGGCCGTAAGCAGGAGGATCAGTCCGACTCAAGAAGCGCCAGTTCGCTACTGGCCCTGATCCGTCCCGATCAACCGTCTCTGCCGCCACCTCCGCGGTCCTCCCTTCGATTCAGACCACCATGACTCTCGTTTATTCTACACGACTAGTCGTTTGAGACATAGCTCACCCTCGAATTATACAGAAAATGTAGCCCGGCATGGACTTACTGCGGCAGACAGCTCTGTCTTGACCTCGCGAAGCTTCAGGAAGTCCGAGGTCCTCGTGGTACACGAAGTTGAAGAATTAGCCTTCCTCGCGTTCAACATGAGGCCGCTCGTATTCGGACGGAGGAAGCAGGAAATGCTTAGCGGAGATGTGCTCTGTATCATGATCACGGTACAGCGTTGTGCACCTCGTACGACGTGTATCGATGAGGATGTATTGGTATAGGGATTGCATCTTTAGCACGGTAGGCAGTACGAATTCGGGCATCCTCGTTCGCCTGGCACTGACAATGCCAATACTTCAGTTCTATGCTTTTCGCTACAAACAGCGATGTCGTAATTGGACCTGCGAGCTTTGAACATCAGTCACTATCACGCGGGTCGAGAAGGTCTGCGGGATGATACGAAACTGGACTGGGCCAACTTAGATCTGTTATTCAACTCACGACGCGACTTCCAAACTCGACTGATTCAAACATGCTTCATCGCGGCCTCATGGACATGTCCTACTGAGATAGCCACGCGTAGATGTCGCGAGTGCTTCGCAGCGGTCACTGATCCTAGCCTGCTAAAGAGGCGCAGACTATCTGTAATTCACGAACGAAAGCAATACGACCAATCTGACATACTGTGAGTACATTAGCCATCGTATACGTATACATACATGCTCAACGCTGTTTCTCTATTATTGAAGTTATACATCGTAACGTCCATGTCCTGAGTCCATGACTCATACTCCCAAATACCACAAATTGGGGCAATGCCCGTGAGGAGGTACTAATTTGACCTATAATACCCTCCGACAGAGTCGAACCTCAGACTTCAGAGCGGTCAGAACACCTACTCTCAGGCCGCACAATGCTCATACCCGCCATCTTCTGGGTGAGCTCATCCGTCACCGCGTACCTGCGATTACTCCTCATTTCTGAGCTCTCTAGACGAATTTGGATCGCCGTTAGTAGCTCTTCATTCTTGAAGCTCGAAACTCGATGTCCACATACCTCGACATCTACTCTGGTCAAACCACCCCGCCGGCCTGTTGCTGCTCTGCCAAATCACCATGCTAGCTTGCTGCCAATGTTGCGCACACTGGCCAGTACTATAGTAGGACCCCGAACGCTGGACAACGGGCTCTGGATCCGAGAACTCTTGTGGCAGCTCTGGTGTGGCGGGTCGACCTTCCGCGTCGTGTAGGACGATCATAGGCGTGGTGTAAGTGACGAAGCCTGAGGTGGCGGTGGAAGAGGATGGTACTCGGGGAGCAGGTGTTGACATGGCTTTGGTCGTTGGATGGGTGAAGTGTACTAGTGAAGTGTAGTGATTTTGCGGGTGACCGAGGACGGGGAGGGAGTGACTCTGTGAACGCGATTATGGTATATTATATATTATCATTCTTCGCTCGATGACAAAGACTATATATGCACAAGCACAGTCGAAGTCTCCTGGGCAACTGCGCCGCTTGGAGAACGGTACGTTGCGCCTCCGTGGATGTATATTAGCATACAGCGTTCTCTACCTAGTACCGATGACTCTGCGTCTTGGGGTCGCAGCGCCATCTTGTGTGTATGCTGTGCTACCGTCATCGCTCACTTGTACTTACTGTGAGCTGTGACTATCGCTCAACTGTCTCTAGGTAGACATTAGAGTGACTGAGGAGGGACTGTGTTGCGAGGCAGTGCAGCAGTGCAGTAAAACATAAAGGCATACCGTGGCCACAAGGTTGCGATGGCTATGTTTATGTCTTCGGACCTTGGTTCAGAATCCTGGGTGTGGGCGCACTGCGGCGTGACTACTATCATTTGTCTCTGCCACTATATTCGGGACTATAATGTAGTTTGGTAGTGATAGCATTATCCTTTCTCCCTCCTTGCACTCTCCTTGGGGAGGGCGCTACATGCACATATTCGAACACAGTCTGAGCTACCTACGAACCTTCCGCTCCCACCAAGCCCTACACAGCCTCGAAGCTATGATATTTCTTGTAATACCGCCAACTCCTTTCTCCCGGGCCTGCTATCGTGTTCTGTGCCGAATACACGGTATCGCCTTTGGAACAGCAGAGTTATTTATGCGGGTGTATAGGCCGGGTGCGATGTGGGTTTGGTAGAAGGACATATATTTGCCACTGTCGCCAGGGTAAACTCAGGCCTTGGTAGCTGACGTCTTGGGCTGGGCAAGATCTGCGATACGTTTCTGCACATCCAACGCATTCTACAGGCATAGACGATGAGCCATGAACAGGTTGTAAACCGTGTTTGAGAATGGCACACCTTCATGAGACCGTCAATTTGCGTCTTGACGCTTTCCATGGTCGTTTGCTTGACTTTGCTCTCCTTCAGCAGCTCTTCTTTCTGACGGAGGAGTTCCTTGTACGCATGATCAAGCCTGTGCCATACCCCTACTGAGTAACATACGCCATTAAGGAAGCTGGGCTTACGTACCTTTGACGTTCGGCGAGCTCAAAATTGAGACGGTTCAGCATCACTGTATGTTCGTTCGCCAAAGCTTCCTCTGTGCGCAGAGCTTCAGGTGCCTTTTCCAGAAACTCTTCCTCGGAGTACAGAGGAATATCCTGGTATATTGACCTATCACATGCTAATAAGATATGACTGACACCCAAAGAATTAGGCCATGCACACTCACGCGAACTGACGGCACTTTTCAATCTCGCGTTCGAGGTGGCGCTTCTCGTATAGCAGGTTCTGGAGACTGAGGTACGTCTGGTCCATGTTGTGCCTGGTGTCTGCCGTAGCCTGCTTATGTGCCCGCGTGGCTACATTAGCTGCTCGATTGAGGGCTTTAAGGCGTGCAAAGAGGGCTCCTGCGCGGGCATGGACTAGGTTCGCATCGTGGTTGAGGTAGGTGGACGACACCAGATCGCGCAGGCTGTCGACCACGACGTCGGGCGACGGCGGCAGGATGCGCTCTGTGCCGTCCTGGGCGATGCTGTTTGTGGTGTCGACGAGGGCCATTGGGAGAGTGACCACCGACAAGGTGGTTGCCGGAGAAGTCACGGTGATGGCGAGTGTACGGCGGCGGACCGGCGTGACTGACTGCGTGACAATCTGGTCATGGATGATGCACGGATAGATTGTCACGGGCATGGCGGATGGGAGGCCTGAGTAATCGTTGGAGGACCGGTCGGCCATTGCTGGGATTATCTAAGTCTGCTCTCATCACTGCTCCTTGACTTCAAACCACCACCATCTCAACTCCCACACACAATGGCTCGCCCTCGTTCGCTGTCGGGGACAATCCCCTCCATGGAGACCTCCCACCATGAGCTCAAGGACAACACCGTCATCATCGGTGCGTACTCCGTCCAGATTACGGCGTTCGATGCGTATATAGGCTCATAAGCTTCCCTCTTCGCTCAGTTCTCGGTGCATCTGGAGATCTAGCGAAGAAAAAGGTGCGGACAATCAATGCTGATCTTCCCCCCAATGGACCGTGATCAGCGTATTGCTCGCTGTGATCGTACGAGATGCATGCAGCGAGGGAACGCGACACTGCGTTGTTTCTTGCTCGGGAAGAATCGCTGTATAGCTTGCAATTGCGTATGCTTGCCGCCTCTTCTCCAGATCCCCTCGTCATTTGGGATGAGCAATCCATCGTTCTCCGAGACGCTCCACGCTTTCGGCCTGCTATCTATGCGCCTGTCCGAACCGACGTGTAATAATAGCCAAATTAGCTGTCCCTACCGTCACTGTTCGCGGTCATCCATACTTCTACCCTCTAGATGCTCCAACCGAAACAAACGTACTGATAACCTTATGTCCGCCTTCAGACCTATCCGGCCTTGTTCGGCCTCTATCGTGGTGGCTTCTTGCCCAAGGGCGTCAAGATCGTCGGCTATGCACGTACAAAGATGGACACTGCTGAATACCACAAACGTATCACCTCGTACATCAAGGATGCCAACGATGATCAAGCCAAGGCTCAACTCGAGGAGTTCAAGGAGCTCTCAACATACGTCAGCGGTGGTTACGAGGATGGCGAGTCGTTCGACAAGCTCAATAAGTATCTCGAGGAGGTAGAGAGTGGCTTCCAGAGCAACGAGCATAATCGTCTGTTCTACCTTGCTCTTCCCCCTAGTGTCTTCATTCCTGTCGCCAAAAACCTCAAGGAACACGTCTACTCAAAGAGCGGCGTCAACCGTATCATTGTCGAGAAGCCCTTCGGAAAGGACTTGGACTCTTGTCGAGAGCTCCTCAGGAGCCTCAAGGAGCACTGGACTGAGGACGAGACGTTCCGTATCGATCATTACCTTGGAAAGGAGATGGTGAAGAACTTGCTCGTGCTCCGTTTTGCCAACGTCGCTATGGGAGCGGCCTGGGATAAGAACTCGATCAGCAACGTTCAGATTACTTTCAAGGAGCCTTTCGGTACTGAGGGTCGTGGCGGTTACTTTGACGAGTTCGGTATCATTCGTGATATCCTTCAAAACCGTATGTATCTCTATTCAACTTGGGGACGCTGATCTCACCCTTGTCTTCAGATCTGCTGCAGACACTCAGTATCCTCACCATGGAGCGACCCGTCTCTTTCGCAGCGGAGGACATCCGTGACGAGAAGGTGCGTGACACATCTATCGTCTGATAAAGCTCAGTTTCTCACGGCTATTTACTCCGGTCACTTGTAGGTCAAGGTCCTTCGTGCGATTCCTCCCATTGAGCGTGAAGATACGTTGCTTGGTCAGTACGTCGGAGCAAATGGGAAGCCCGGTTATCTCGATGATGACACGGTCCCACCCAACTCTGTCTGCCCCACGTATGCCGCTACCACCCTCTGGATCCACAACCCCCGATGGGAAGGCGTTCCTTTCATCCTCAAGGCAGGCAAAGGTTCGACACTCCCCTTTGCATTTCTTCCTCGGTGAATACTGATCATAGTACCTCTTAGCCTTAAATGAGGCAAAGGTCGAGATCCGTATCCAGTTCAAGGATGTCACGCAGGGTATCTTCAAGGACATCTCAAGAAACGAGCTTGTGCTCCGTATCCAACCCTCCGAGGCCGTCTACCTCAAGCTCAACACCAAAGAGCCCGGTCTCCGTACACGCGCCCTCCCGACGGAGATGGACCTCACCTACAAGCGCCGCTTCACCGACGCACACATCCCCGAGGCTTACGAGTCGCTCATCCTCGACGCCCTTCGCGGTGACCATTCCAACTTTGTTCGTGACGACGAGTTGGACGTCGCTTGGAAGGTCAGTCATTCCACCAATTTTTAAGCTTTGATTGGTCATGCTAATCGTCCTTCTCCCTTTGCTTTCGTGAATTTCGTGTATGTAGATCTTCACTCCCATCCTTCACTGGATAGACGGTAAGCTCGGCCCGGCACCCAGGCCCGTCCCGTACCCGTATGGCTCTCGTGGACCCAAAGAGCTCGACGCTTTCATCGGCAAGTACGGTTACAAGCGAGGAGCTGAGGGATAGTGAGTACACGTGTCTGTCCGGTTTTACCTTGCTAACCGATTCCCTTCAGCTCGTGGCCAACGACCAACCTCGCTTCTCTCTGAGCCGCGCCATGAGCCTCTCGAGGATCATAGTAGCTTGATGTTTTGACGGTATGGGAAACTTCAAGTATTGTATTGGTAGGTGTGTACGACTTGGAGGGGAAAGAAGAAATAAAGAAGGGGACTGGGAACGGGAAGGAGCTTGAAAGATAATACATAGAGAATGGCAAAGTGTAGTACGTATTCGTTACGAGAAATTGTACAAAGTATCACACGTCTCACCGCTGATTTTGGCGAATAATGGGTTACAAAGGCTCGAGTGAATATCGAGGAAATTCAGAGTAGGAACAGGGGTAAGATATGGATTGGTTTACATAGTAGTACAGCCTGAAACAATGGTCAGGTTCACAGAAAACGCACGGCTCTGAGAAGAGACAGGAATGCTATGTGGTAAGTGACACAGGTGCCCAAGCAGGATAACGGTGTACATCGACCGTACAGAGTCTGTCAGGAAAAGGCCAGAGAGAAGAAGTATACTGGAAGCTATGGTGTTACGAGACGAGTACTTCATTGAAAACATTCCTATTCACTTAGCACCTTTCCCATTGCGCTTCTTCCGAGTCTGCCTTTTACCGGTGGTCGACTTGTTCTTGGCTTTCGCGTTTCTCCTAGAGATACGCTGTTCAGCTGCTTTCTTACGCGATTCCCAGTGACCAACGTTTTCCTCCACCGCGATGCACACCCAACAGCCTCCCAGCTGTTGGTCTGGGGCACGCAGTGGGAAGGATGCCTGCGTCAACTGCCGACTGCATTTCTCACATTTGACAACGTCGTTTATCGACTTCAAGTTGTCTGCGTCAAGGATCATCTCATTGGAGAGATCATCGACAAGCTCTAGAGGTAAGAATGCGTTCCCTATGAAGGGATTCGCGCGAGTGGGAGTAGGGGGCCGGTCTTCTTCCCAGAATGCGACATATCGAGAACATTTGGTCGAGAGAGTAGCGAGGTCGTTGGGGTCGATGTAGCTGCAAGAGAGAAATACTTGATAGAGGGCTGCGATCATTTCGATGTCCATAGCGGCATACTTCATGTATTCATCGGGGAGTGGACGCAATGTATCCCAAACCTGATGATCAACTGACGGAAGAGAACAATATTGTCAAGATCGGAATTTGAAAGTACGACCTCATAGGTATACTTACCTTTCATTTTCTTGAATCGCTTGCGTCCTACGGGTTTATGCTCCTGAATAGCCCCCGCCAAACTATTGAGCTTGTCAACATGGGCGTATCGCTCCTTTGCGTCGTCATGTCCGAGTATGCGCCCCTCGACGTATCCGTGGAATCTCTTTAGATGTTGCTCTGGAGAATCGCGCGATCTTCTGGAGAGAATGTCGATGATCTGTAGGTCGATGACATTCCGCGTCTGCACCCCCTTGTCATGGTACAAGGCGGAATAGTCCATGCGCCCATCCCATACGACCTTCACCACGTTTGGGCACGAGAGAAGGTCGAATACTGGGCGCAGACAATCAAGTGGAAGATGGCAGACGTCGATTAAATAGATATGAAGGCTCTTGGGTGAGTCCAAAGGCATACCCCCAAGGCTGAGGATGGACAGGGATCCGCCGCGAACGCCTAGCTCTACACCCTCGCAATCCATAAACATGATCTGTAAGGTTGAGAGCACTGCTAAGGCATCCTCAACTGACTCCGCAGTCGCACAGAAGACTACGTGCGCATCGAGACCTGGTTTCTGCTGAGGTACAGCTTTGGCGTGTTTGGACGACATTGTGAGGTGTTAGTAGGGGAGGATGAGCCCGACAAGAGTACTGAGATAAGAGGCGGATACCATTTATAACAGTCCCAGGCTGACACAGCTTCGCATAGAGGTATATCTGTAGACCTAGTAGGTGCGAGAAGCATGAGTAGCGCTCCATTGACCCAGCGGTACTTGTTCCATGCCCGGATCGTACCGACAGGGAATGCTACATAAGCTTACAAGCCCAGCCTAAAGAAACGTAAGAGCACAGGTAGGCATTCATGTACATTCCGTTAAAGAGAACAGATAGGACCACTTTACCGTAGACACAGGTATTGTACAACGTACATAAATATATAAGTTGAGGTATTGTATGGGGCTAGAGAGCTGCATACAGGAAGCAAGGTAACCTTTAACCAGATGGATGAATCTGAGGGAGAGCTGGACCCGCTGACTACTACTGATGGCCCCAAGTACGAAAGACGCACGTTACTAGCCGTTCCAGCCTGGGACCAACAGTCGTGTCGGTGTACAACACCTCTCAGAACGCCGACGCCGACACTGATATGCGTCCTAGAGTTGGACAACTTCAGTGCCTAGTGTTCGTTCGTTTCGTAGACGTTGACGCAGATACCTGGCCAATGGTGAGCTGGCCGAGCCCTTCGGCCAACGATGCAGCTGTGGCTGCTTTCGCTTCAGCTGCTTTCGCTTCGGCTGCTTTAGCTTCGGCTGCAGCTTTGCGCCTCTCAATCGCGCGATCACGTAGCTGCCAATGGCGAGTGTTCTCTGCCACTGCAAGGCACACCCAGCAAGTGGGCGGCGAGTTGCGAGGTGGCCCACGCTTCCCGGTCTGGGGACTCGAGAATGATGCCATGGTCAGCCATCGCTTGCATCTCCCGCACCTGCGTGTCTGCCCTGGCGGTATCGAAGCTCGGTCGGAAATATCGTCGATGAGCTCCAAAGGGAGGAATGCATTCCCAATGAAATAGTTTTTACGAGTCGCCGTTGTGGGTTGCCTGTCTGCCCAGAATGAGATGTATCGGGATGATTTTGCAATGAGAGAGGGGACGTTGGAGGGTGTGATATATCGGTGAGAAAGGAATGTCTGGTAGAGAGCAGCAATCATCTCAATGTCCATGGCAGCGTATTTGATATACTCTGCAGGGAGAGGGCGTGTAGTGCCCCAAACTGCATGGTCGACTGATAGAAAAAGAGTCATAACCAGTCAATATATAATCTTTGCCTGCTATATATAGACGACTGCACTACTCACCGTGAACCTTATCGAACTGCTGGTGGCCCATAGGCTTGTGTTCTTTGACCGCCTGCAGGAGGCTACTGATTCGGTGCAGGTTCGCGTAACAAATTTTGCACTGCGCGCGGTCGAGAAGACCTGCCTGGACGTATCCGTTGAACCTCTGAAGATGTTGCGCAGGGGTATCGCGCGACGCCCTCGATAGAACATCGACCACTTGCAAGTCGATTACGTTCTGCATGTGTACCCCGAATCCATGGTACAACGCAGAGTAGTCCATTCGCCCGTCCCATACGACCTTTATTGTGATCGGAGATGCGAGGAGATTGAACACAGGGCGCAGCCGTGCGACCGACAGGCGCGTTACGTCGATGAGGTATATGTTTAAGACGTTGGTCGGGCCGCCTGAGATGACTCCAAGGCTGAGGATGGACAAACTGCCTCCGACAACGCCTAGTTCCACTCCTTCGCAATCCATGAATATGATCTCAGAGGTCGAAAGGATGGTTACGGCGTTCTTCACAGACTTGACAGTATCGCAGAACACGATATGTGTTACCAAACCGGCCTGTGAATTAGCTGAAACTGCAGCCATTGTCAGCGAGCGCAGATTCAGATAAGTTGACAACGAGGGGAAAGTTGGGAGACTGTCGCCACAATGCCAGTCAGTAGAGGTTAGGGCCAAGAATGCCACTGATTTAGACGCCGTATGTGAGTCGGTGAGGATCTATGAGAGCTTTTACTTATATTATACTTTCTTAACTTGAAGGACTGGCCATGGACAACGATCGAATATTCAAGATTGTGCATATTACGGAAGTTACATACACAGCTGTAATTCGGAGGTCAGCATTAAATTGTGATATTAACGTTCAACATGAAAGTGTGAACACATGCCAGTGCACTTGGCAAATTCTACGGTAAAGTCTCTTTCGATACTACATTCCAGGGTATGCCTACAGACCCCGGAGAGAAGTCGCGACGCTGCCTTTTCAATATCTGCAACCGACGCATGCGATGGCTAAACGTAAGATCGGCGTCCTTGGGTAGGAAAGCAGCTAAGTGCTCAATAAATGTATCCGGGAAGAGCGTTTCTCTTGCGGGGAAGCTATGGGCCCACGCAATATATGCTGCCTCATCACCGTGACTTGGCGGAGGCAGGATATCTAGAGAGTTTATTAGTTGAAGACAATCCTTCGCTAACTCAATATAGCCCTCTTGCATCTTCCGAGCGCGTGCGGCGGCATGAAGTCCTTTATCAGCTGTCCTGAACAGATCCCTCAGCTCGTTGGCCGTGGTGGTATCTATCGCCATATGTAGGCCCTTCATCGTGGCGATAAGACGTATAAAAAGATGGCACGCTTCAAGTGCATCGATCAGGGCAGGTTTGGGCTCCCAAGTGTTGCTCGAACCTCCCAGCTGAAATGGCGGACGCCATTGGCCGACTATGTGCGCTGCGAAACTGTTGACCATCTGTGGACGCTCTGCAAAACTATCATTAGTTATGTGGATTTTTGACTCTACGTTATATGACGCGAACCTAGACCATCGGCAGATATAAATGCTTCAATGATCAGCTCCTGCGCCCCTGGCTTCATCTTCAATATTGAATCAAGGTCAACCTGGCGAAACTCTAATTCGTTTTCGGGTCGTATATTGTACCCAACTGCGAACGGAGTGAGAAGGAGAACATTGGCTTGTGTAAGTGACAAATGTCGAAACAGCTTTACGACCGAGGATCGCCAACTGCCGTCCGACAGCGACAGTAACTCGAGGATAATCTGAACAGTCACAAACAATACAGCCCACATTTGGTTTGGGCTTGGTGTCCTGTTGGTAAGAATCTGTATCAAGAACTCTCCCAGTTCCTGACGGTGAGATCCAGTGAACTCGTTGGCGTGGTCGCGTGCGATGTCGCTCAGTGTGTGAAATACTTCGTGATGATTTGCGCAAAAGTATCTCTGCACGAGGTACTGCAGAGCACCCATAAGGTGCTCCTGTTTCCCGAGCCTGAAAACCCCCTGCAGTCTGCGGAGCACGCGAGAGAAGGTGTCTTCATGGGGGACGCATGCCTTCATGATATCGATCAATGGTTTGCTCACAGCTTGCTCGGCCATGAGAATGCGCAAGAACGTCTGATTGACAGCCGCTGGCAGAGGAATGTCGATGTCTGAGAGCAGAAGATAGAGGCAATCGTACGTCCACTGAGGCCACCCGGGGTGAGAAGTGTCGAGGATAGCTTCTTTGAAATGGTTTTCAAGAATATCACCCAGCATAAGCATGATTGATGTTGTAAAACGAGTGGGCAAACGAGCCAAGGAGAGAAACCGAGGCAATCCTGTGACTTCGCAGTTGGGAATGGCAACCTGAAGCCGGTTACTGAGAATCTCCTTCACGAATCGCACGGACTCTGCGGGATCGAGTTGGATTTGCTGAAGAGCATCCCACATGATGTTTAGGAGGTGCTCGTCAGACTGAATCGAGTCGACCGCAACGAGAATGTCTAAATCGTTCGCATCGGTTTCAACAGCGTCCTGTTCGTCGTAAGCCAGGCGTTCATATGACCACTTCTTCGTCGCAGGGATGTATGGAACCGCGGATACCCCAGCATTCGTCAGCCATCTCAAGAACTCAAAGAGTCTCTTTCGAACTCCCGACAAGATGGAGATGAATAAGCTAGTCTTGTAGGGGCAGCGGGACGAAAAGATGGGAGATAGAGTTGCTGCGACGATGAGGAATCCCCATCCGGCGACGAGAGGGAGAGTCGTATGGCCAATGCTGCTGTGGACGTCCGCGGTGAAGAAGCATAGCCCAATGAGAAAGAGGGCCAAACATATCTGAAGCAATAGAGGCACTGTTGCAGCGAGCTCAAAAACCTTCCAATGGCGGAGCCCAGGAGCACGGAAATGGCGGATGCGAAGATGTGCTTGCGGTGAGGTATATTCTCCTGCAAGGTACTCACGAAGCCACTGCTTCACTAAGATGGCGAGCGATGCACTAACGAGACTGAGCGTCAAGCTAGTGAACCATAGTACATTAACTCGGATAGCGTTTCTGGAAGGTTGAAAATCGGATGTGGTGGTGAAAGCGGAAGACGCGGTAGTTGTATAGGGGGAATGTAAGCTCGATTGTGCAGCGATCTGCTGCAGCAGCTGAGTTTGGATTATGGTGGGATCTGGACTGAGGTTCTTGTAGGATTCAACTAAGAAGGCAGTCATGACTGCCGAAAAGAGACCAGCCTGCCAAACCAGCTCAATCATGTGAGACACAGAAGATACAATGATACGTACAAAAACTAAGATGGTATCGATATCCTCTTTGTGTTGCTTGATCTTCTCCTCGTCTACGTCTCGGACGACCCGAGCCAGCGTCGACCATCCCTGTCCTACACTGGAACGAACCTGATCACCGCTTGGAAACCCTGCAGACAGGAAGTAGTCTTGCCAGAATTCTGGCGGTGGGAACGGCGGTTGCTGCTGAGGTTGCTGAGGTTGCTGGGGTGCTTCCGGTGAGGCTTGTGATGGGGGCCGAAGTGGGTCAGGATGGTTGCGATTGTCTTCCTGTGGCTCGTTACCGGGGAGGCTTGATGTCTTTCGCATAGAAGTCGGGTCCATGGTGTCTGCTTGGGCCATAATATCAATCACCATCCTATTGTAGGAGTGTACATGGAAGCGCTTGACCTACCAGCACTGGCTCAGGCAAAAATGAGAACGCGGGGATGTCCCGTAACATTCGGCTGTGGCTGAGACGAGTCTTATATATGCCACGAACGAGATCTGTCCATCAAGGCTGCGTATTCGCACGGGCATCTCGTCGTTTTCCAATCTTCTATCATTATGCTAGCTGCCTTGCTAGCGGATTTGCTTGTGAACTTCTCCGCAAAACCTCATAGTCATCATAAAATTGTGTAATGTTAAATAATATAACCTACTGTTGCTGGCATCTCCACGAGCCATATACGACTCGATTTGACATGTCGACGCGCTCGGTTCGAGGGGAATCTGAGACAGAGCGTGTGCAGAACTCGCGGCTGCAGGGCAGTACACAGCATAACTTCCAGGAAATGTCACTTGTCGCGGAATCTTTACGGCCACGTGGATGGGGAGTGCGAAGGCTGCGCCATGGAATAGACGGGATAATTGACTTTGCGCTCCCAGCAGCGAAGCAAATCCTCCAGTTTGATGGCACAAGTTCGAAGGATCGGGGAGCACCTGACTCTCGAAGTAACGTTGGAACCGGACACGGAGAGACTCGGACCAGTGGCCAGTACTGCAGCACCCATCGTGTTAATGCTACACGTGAATGTCTGTTGCCTGCCAAGTATCAGTAGATAGAAGTATGACATGGATGATAATCCTACATACTTTCTGGATCCCTGGGATTGACATACGGCACCGGTAGCGGCCACTGGCCCGGCAGCGTGCGCCTGGCTAAGTTAGCACCAGCCACAATTTGGTATTAACGTATAACTTGAACTTGGGAGTTTCGCGGTAACCTCTTGCTTGGAAGTATCATAGACCACGGTATACGTCTGAGACCATGGCAAGTTTGGAACTTCGGAAGCCTGTGTACTGTATGAGCGTGAACAAGGTGCCGAGAGCTATGGGTGCCAGTGACGGTGCACGTGGCTCTCGGTGGCTTGAAGTCCGAGTCGGGCAGCTTTAATTGGGCGCCAATGTCTGCGACTCACTACGAGACAACTTTGGCACCAGCAAGCTTCGAATTCTGGATTCGAAAGCTCTTGAAAGCTGCGCACACACCCTACGACATGTTTCTGATATATGACATTGTATATTCCGTCCACCCTTAACCCTCGTATATACACACGTACACAACTTGAACACCCTAAAAATGAGTGATACAACAACAAGAATCCTCTCCCAGTTACAACAAGGTCCCGTTAGCCCCTAACTACACAGCAAGTAGTAAGTATCCACCCAACCGTTGGAGGAGCGAAGAGGCTATTTCTACTAATGGTACAAAAGATCGTACATGTCATCGAAGACGTGGTTTACATAAAGACCGTATTGGTTGTCGTGTTGATAGTTCTTAAACTTGAAAAAGTGCGTCTAGTAGTCGTCAATAGATAGAGAAAGAAGTACAAGGATCCCGTCAGCGTGCATGGCGCAGAGCAGGCGGGATCCAGGGAAGCATCCAATGCTCGGAGGGAAAGGATTAAGAAAGGTTGAATAATGTGAACGAAAGAGACAAACGAACGCAGCACGTTTTGGTGTTCACCGCCGGGGTGACGTGCCACGCCCGTGTTCCCGATCGCGTTCTCGGTCGTAATACCGCTCGTTGCTTCGTGGTTGACGTGTGCTGTCGGGCATATACGCAAGGTCCGGTGCTTGATGCGGCATCCAGTACACATACGTCGGTACTTCGTTGCGTGTGGGTGCGTCTCGCATCGACGGGCGACGGTGTTGCGAGGGTCGTTTCTCGTGCAGACCTCCTGTGGGGCGGTCACGCTCCTCGCGCTCGGTGCGTTCACCACGTTCACGGTCACGATTATCGCGACGGCCGCTTCCACCGCCACGTTCGCGCGATACGGGGTACGTAGCGACTTGCGTTTGTGACTTGCCGGACCCGGACGACTTCTCGGTGTTCATCGTGTTGGAGCGTTTGGCACTGACGGGGGCTGGGAGTGCAGCGGGGGGTTTGCCAGTTTGGGCATCTCTGCCGGCAAACCAGGGGAATGCGGTGACGGATTCGAGCCATATGGTGCGGTTGCCCCAACGATGCTGACGCAAGGCAAGGACAAGGAGCATCAACAAGAACGCCCAAACTACGAATTCGTTGTCAGGAATCAAATTACAAAAGTCATGGTAGCAGTATACTCACTGAGTAGAATGTTGAATATCGAAAAGGCTTCCAGGACACGGTATTGCGCGTGGAAAGTCTCGGTATTGAAACCGGGCATCGTCATCGGCTCTTGTGAGTCGGCAGATGAGAAACACTCGACATCAGAGTCTCCAGAATCAGAGGAGCCAAGGAAGGCACCGAGAGCTATCGCAATCACAGCCAAAATATGAGCCTTTATTCGCTAATTGTAAACATGAATACCACGTACCGAGCCACAAAACACCGGCTAGTCCCAGACATCCCAGCTCAACTCTTGTCGATATGGGATTGCGGTCTCGCCAGAACCCGAATCCCAGAAGAGCAAGCATCAACAACATGCTGGCACTGCACACAAAGATAGCGAAGGGGACAAAACGAGCTGTATCACGCATGTGAGGTCAGATCACCGAGAAGCTCGGAAAGACAAGTGATATACGCACTGAGGTCCGATGATACCAGCAGACTCTGGAAGTGAGCCGCGATGGCAAGGCAGATTATGGTCCATACGAGCACTGCTGCGTACACGCTCAGCCGAATGATGTTGAATACCGAAGGCATCCTGAAGGATGGGAGGCAGCAACAGAGGACGGAGCGAGAAGGGGGAGACGACCTTTGGTCTTTCGAAGACGAGGTGGGCTTGGTCTTGGTAGATTGGGAGGGACGCCGTCTGTTGTGCGGTCTGCTATTTGAAGCACGCCTAGTCGGCTCACGGGTGTGCGTGTCCGCCATGTCTTCTATCGTAGTATGAATGTGCGTGGTATGGGTGTGTTCGCGCCGCGGAAAAGAGTAAAACGGAATAAATGGCGAGGCCTGAGTCGAGGGTTCTGTGATGTGATCAAATGAAAGCTCGAGAGACTAAGCCCGTTGAAACCTGTCGGTAAATCAAGGAGCCACAGAGAAGGAAGCGATACAGTGAGCACAAGGGGCAATGAAAGAAACGTGGTGGCGGGCAGGCATACCTGTGGCTCCCCAGTTCTCGATTCGTATGCAAGACTTGACAATACGAGGCTACGCGCAACAAGGCACAGTAGGATCGTATGTTGCGGGTGCTCTATCGATACAACACGCGTAGACGTCGCTTGCAAGGGCAAGCGACGTTCACTGCTCAGTGCTCGTTACAGCGGTTTGGCGAAGGATTCGCGGTCGTTCGTGTAACTCGGTCGTTAGGCACGTCGCACTCTTGCCAGCCTCGACGCTAGTACTGGAGCACAGTCCTGAGATAAAGTCAGGAGGATGAGCGACCAGCCTGGAGGAGTAGGAAGCTCGGAGGAAAGGCGTGGGGGCGGGCGTCGGAGGGTTTATAGGGCTGGGAACCGGAAAAATTGCGTGTCCACTGTCGGAGCAGCGCCGCCGCTCTGTCTGCTGATAGCTGCTGATGTTTTCCGCTTGAACTGCATCCTGCTGGCAGAAGATTCCCTGCCTCGAGGCAGGCGAAATAGTCAAATGAGGCCAGTTTAGCCGCCCAATTCACGAAACCTGTTGATCTCTGTTTATCTTACCCTCGGAACAATGCACATGGACATCAAGCCGGGGTCTCAGTGTGACTATGCAGTTGTTATCTTTGTTACTTATTACTTGCTTAACAATGTTACTGGGTATTACAAGCCTAAGTCACGTTCAGATTGTCAGCGGTCCCATATGCCCCCTGGCACCAGTGCGATCCTCTCATCACCGGGCAGAGATGCCTCATTGTTCCACAAGATATACCGCCGTGCTTCATTGTTGTTACTATACTTGTAGCAATACAGATGATACAAAATGCTAGATATTTGTACATTAATCCACCCATCCAAGAGATCCGTTTAACCACGGCCATAGATGTCGCAGGCCTTACAGCACTTCCGCCCTCAGGCGTTTTCCGATCTGCTCGTAGGCAGCAAGGCACTCTGGATTTCTCAGAGTAGCCGGGTTGACGCTCGATATGGGTGCCCCGTTGATGATCTGATCGTATACCCGAATCCCGCAGTCAGCACGTTGCAGCCGCGAAGAGGGAGGAAGAGGGTCGAAGGAACACAAGCAGCAAAGGGCCGAGTTACCACTGACAAGTTGCACTCACGCGCACAACCCTTGCTGGGAAAGGACCCACTATCGTCGTATCCGAGCGATACGCTTACGATACGCTCATTATCATGTGAACTTTCGAGTGCAAAACTCACCTTCTTCACAGGGACCTCGACCCGCTTGCCGTTGATAGTATAGGGGATATCGGCGACTTGTATGACCTAAATGCATATCCACAATTCAGCGATAGAGTCCTAATGAACAAGACGCAGCAGACTGGAAAGCATATGACTTTGACCGCGCTTGCATCTCCGAGTCCATTCCAGGATCAGGGTTTCTGCGCCTTGGACATTAATAGGGGATCGACAAGCTCCCACGGCAAACGGCAGACACAAAGATAGATATCCAATGAGAAGAATTGGAAGCGAGTAACTCACCTGAGCTGGAACGTGCCTTGCGCTTCTCCTCGACCTGATCTCGTGCTTGATCCTCTTCACAAGCTCCTCCGTGAGCGTCTCTCCTTCAAGCAACTTCACGAACAAGATAACGCGTTCGTCGGTCCCCGACGCGATGAGTTGCCCAACTGCCAGACAGTCGATAATCGTATGCGCATGATGTGTCGTCTCCGGCGAGAAACACAGGTCAATCACGTCGTACAGCTCTGCCGAGCCGAACCGGACACCTCCAGGATTTCTTGAGCGCAGGTCAAATAGAGTATCGTCACATGGTAAAGGCAGGGCGGGGATTAAGGGTGAGATATCGTGAATACGCTAGTCAGTACAGTGCATTCACACGAGGACACGGTGAGGCGGGTGAAACTTACAGAACGCCATCACTCCGTCCGAGCATGACCAGGCCGCCACCGTTCCCTGCTCTTGAGGGCGTGAGCAATACATGGTCACCATGATCTGCGAAACATTTACGTCAGATACATACACACAGTATGCCCCTGAGCAAGCAACAAGAGAGCTCACACCACACTCCTTCGAACTCTGCGAAGTACGCTTGCCTGTACCTCTCCTTTGCGCTTGCAACGTCTTGCTCACTGCCATAACCTTCAAGCGGCCAAAATCCGACGGGTTGACACGGGAAGGGACGTGTACATACGAGTTCTCCTGGGACTCCTGGAGGACATTTCTTTCCGTCTGGCCCAAACGTCTCGATTGCCATACCTGGGAGTCTGCACTGCAGCTCCCCACGGTATACCGGAAGTGCAGTGTTCATTCCAGCAAAGAGCGAGCATATGTCTGTTCCACCTAAACGATAGATGCAGAGGTATTAGTCGATGATTTAACCAAATATGGCAATGTGAAAGAGAAGGCGAGAAATGAACGAGGTTGAAATCGGCCTTGGTATTACGGCGCAGTATTTGCATAGCCTTTGGGTATAGTAAAGCTGGCCTTGTGGCGGAAACATCGTACGGGCGGGTGATAAGACAATCCCTGAGCACATCAAGGCCCTGACCAGCAGAACTCCAAGGCGGCAGAGAGACAGAGCTGCTGCCAATGACCAAAGAAGTCATCGGACATCAGACAAAAGCAGAATCGGAACTGACCTGTGATAGAACCCAACAAGACATCCTTCTTAATCTGCTCATACACAAAGTCGAACAATGGAGCTGCGAGAGGAGAGCCCGTCGAGTATATGTGCCGAAGTGTGGAGAGCTTGTGGTGCGCCTTTGGTTCTTTATACGTTTTCTGTGTGGAAGGGAGAACACGACACGTTAGTGATCTGCGCGAGACGATTTAGGGGCTGTAGCTGCGTGTGTGGCTGGCAGGCGGTCGAGAAGAGGCAAATGAAGTGAGAACGGGTGGTAGCTAGCCGACGCAGCTGCAGGATGCGTGATAGAGAACAATACGCGCGATCGATAGACGAAGAAAGACGCAAGCGAGGGCTCATTTCCGTATGGCCATCCTTATCCATTTTCCTGTTCCCTGACACAAGACGAAGACAAACGTTCGTACCCACAACCCGTTCCTGCTTCTTCCTCAACCAGATCCGAACATAGATAGAATGTCGGATCGGGTGGTCTGGAACACAGAAGAAAGAAAAGAAATAGAAAAGACGATGCGAGCAGAACCGGAATTCGGAGTCAAGATGGAAGATGGGAAGGAAAACACTCACCGACAGCTGGTCAATATACTTTGCACTGGTCCCGAAGATGCTGATTCCCAGCTCATCGACCAGATTCCACAAAAACGCCGGGTCTCGAAGCGGGCTACCGTCATACAGCACCAACGTGCACCCCACACTCAGTCCGTGTACCAGAAAGTTCCACATCATCCATCCTCTGTCGTGTGTGTACGTGTGTGTCGAGTTTCCCGAGTCGCATGGGAATCGCCGAGACGGGTTTCGTTGGAAAACGTTTTCGTGCGGGATATGGTATGACGATATAGATAAAGGTGGAGTGTGTAGTACGTGAGTCACTCGTCATTCGTAATCACAAGGGATACGAAGGTTGAGATGGAAACTCACGTGGTAGTGTAGTAGAAGAACACGTCGTCTGGTTTGAGGTCGGCGCAGATCACGAACTCTTTCTTGGATTGAAGGAGCATGCCGCCTGCGCGGTGGACGATCGGTCTGTCGAGATTAGCATAGTTTCAATCAATGAAAAAACGACTGTCTTGGAGGTTGGAGGGGTGTTGTGGAGGATGGTGTGGGGATGATCGGCGTCGATAGAAACGCGAAACGTACTTTGGTCGTCCTGTCACAAATGAAGGAAATCGTTGTCAGAGTCACATAGTGAACACATTCACAATATGACAGAGAATAGCATTAAAGTATACCTGTTGTGAATGAGAAAGAAGAAGAAACACTTTATACTCACCTGTCGTCCCTGAACTAAACAAAATCCACAGCGGCCAGTCAAACGGCAACATCGCCCACTTGATCTCGCCCTCACTCGTCCGGCCCAGCTTCTTCTCTTGACCAATCTTCACAAATTCGTCAAACGTCGTCCATTCGCTGTGATATTGAGTTTCGTTCGACGGTGCGTCCGCATGGTGGATGATAACGACTTTGGGTTTGACACCTGATCGAGCTTGTAGTCCCTCGAGGAGAGCGTTGAGTTTCGGCAAGTGCGGATGGACTTTTGCGTTGTAGCTGAGAATGGTGTTGGGAAGGGCGCAAGGTGTAGGTGCAACGCATTTTTAGTGCTCGGTTGTATGGAGATTCGATGATTGAAACGTACACGACTGCATCTACGGAGAAGATCAGACTTGGTCTGACCTGCTCGAACCTTTAGAAAAACGGAGGATAGATTCAGTATTATCTAACCTTCGAGGAGCGCGTCATATTGTCAGAGGACCAGCTCTGCGGTGTATGCATGTATACATAGCGCAGGCGCAAAGAACCACTGACCTCTCCAAAACTCCTTCTGCCCCAAAATCGGCAGCAGCACTGACCCAGATGCACCCTACGCATTCAACCCATTGCGAATAGCGAGTTGTGCGTATAGGAACCCAGATTGATATACAAATAATCAATAATCAGTGACATGCCCCCACCGGCGCAAAGGCGGGCGGTTGAAGCAGGACTCGCGCAAAGAAATGACACGCACCGATTGCTGTTGCCGCGAGACATGCCGCGACGTTTTCCTGTCAAGATCCCAAATATGAGGATGGTAAGTATAAGACCGAAAGATCAAACAGGTATTTGCGACAGTAAGTGTGCGAATAGATCATCTGCTCCTATCCGCGATGAAGAGATGCAGTGACGGTGTCTTCGAGAGTGCACTCGGTCCGGAAAAAGGTAGGACTTAGGACGTTGCTAATGACCAGTGAGTCCTCGCCCACGGCCTATCCATGCGGAACTCCACTGCCTGCCGCGAAGAAGAGATAAATAAGTAATTCAATATAGAGTACTTACAATGCAGTTGGACGAATACGATGCCACTCTGTCACCAGATTTTAGCCCTTGGGAGAGCAATGCGGAGACAAGATCGGCAACCAAGTCATATAGTTGGGCGTATGTGACTCTGCGCAATGGTGGCTGTGGGTTCGCCGGATGAGGCTCAGCTAAAGGATGATTTCCAGAAAGACGTAGTCAGTACTAGATCCAAGTCATTGGCCATACAATTTCAGGTAAGCATAGCATTGGTACTCGTATAATCGGAGGTTCGCTAGCGTATCTTCCCCACTGCCAAGAGATATACGAATACTCACTTGCTTCAATCAACGCAATCTTACTGTCCGACCGTTCCCGCAACATATTCTGCGCCCAATTCACCTTTGAATCCTTGAACCACGTCGGATTGTCACTCGGACGAGCGTCATTGTCCACAACATGTATTCCCTTGAAACCGATGACGTCTGTCTCGTCCCATACGAGTCCCCAAAACGCGTCGAGATGCGCGGTCGACCACGCGTAGAGCTGTTCGTAGGTTTCGAAGGACAAGCCGTACTTGGCGTTGACGACGCGTGCGAAGCGATGCACGCCTGTGTCCCGCAGCTGCTCTTGCGTGGGTGCGAAGAGCGGTTGTACGTCCGGACTGTCGATTTTGTCGCCGGAATTGGAGACAGAGGTGGCTTCCGGAGGACTCGGATTCAACCCTGTAGTGCCAAGGGTGGATGGAAGCTGGGAAGCATCGTTACGGTTCATTGGGCGTGATACTCGCGAAGGGTCTTGGCGCAATACAAGATGTGGCGGCGGATATGAGATCTCTATGAACTTTGCAGGCAAGTGGTGTACCCTGGTAAAGCAGAAGAGGTTACACGAGAGTGAATGGAGAGAGAAAGAACGGTAAATGGGCCGATGGTCAGTGGACGGTAAATGACGCCGACGAGGGAATCAGCTGAGCGAGGTTTGTCTTTGAGTTTACAGTCAAGTGCGGGGCATGCCGTGTCGCGCCAAGTCCTGGGACCACTGATCGACGCGTAGGGCGGCGCGAACTGCCAAGATAAGAAGGCGAACCGACGATTTGATGTCGCATCTTAGATCAACCCAAATAAAATTAATCACAGGATTTGGTCAAACGACTTGGTCATCGACCGATCCTCCCGTCCGACTCTCTTAGGAGCACCGACGCCGGTCTCATGTCGACCAGATATTCTTGGAGGCGGCCGAACAGGGAGCATCAGCTTTATGTATGTCGGAGGGAGCGTTACGAGTCGGCCGGGGGTGGAATAGATTGGAGATTATTGGAGAGCTGGCAAAGTAGAAATATGCTATTTCCCGAGCGGTTGGAATCGAAATAGGAATTCGCGGGCCAATCAGCGTCGGCAGGCGCTGGATGAGTCAAGGCCCACTCTCGCAAAGTTTTCTACGGAGGAATGGTGCGATCGCATATATAAGCAGGACAGTCCGCGAATGCCAGGGCCCGACGACGACGTGGCCCTTTGTTGTTTTATCCTGCAGCCTGAGCCGAGCCTCAGCCACAGCGTTACTGCCAGCTTCTACGTACCTACTGAGACCGAAACTCAGCTTTACCCGAGATAACAGCACATCGAACGTGCGAAACCCCATAAGACACGGCCACATCACAATCAAAAGGCGTCCTTCGTCACCGGCTCCCAGAGAAGCTTAACTCTTGTTCGTGTCAACGCCCCTCACACCGCCCTTTTCTTTCTACTTATCTGCGTTTACTTAACGCCGCAGCCATCTCGTCATTCCCTCCCAACTTATATATTCCCCTGCCCTCCCCCCAACCGACCTCAAACACCCCCACCTGCAGATCAGCCCCTTCACTTACCCCTCTCGCAACTCAATCACTTACCACCATTATGGATCGCTTCTTCGCTCCCCACTCGCCAGAGGCTGTGGCCCACCACCATCTCTCGTCAGTCCATTTTCTCCTGTGTTTTGTGGCCGCATATACTGATGTTTCTTCCGCAGTGAGAACGTCTTCTCCTGGGACACCGAGCATCCCGACTTGAACGAGAACAATGTCGCAGGCTTCGCCTCCTACCAAGCCTTCACTCGCTACCTCGATGGCGCCGACCTCTACCTCCTTCCACGCTCAAGGTCTGAGCTAGAGGCAGTCCTGTACGTAACCTCCGGCCCTACGTCCGACTCTCCACAGCTTAAACTGACCATTGCTTCTTTAACTCCCCCAGGCGGAGATACGCGTACGATGCCATTCATAACATGATTGCCAGGCAACGTTCAGAGATTTCGCGTGGCGGATACAGTCGCGTGAGTACCCATCCACGTCTTCTTTTCTCCGTCGACAAACGCCGCATATAAGAGGGTGTGCGGCCCTGTGATCACAGTGCCAGCACCCTGAGAATGGCAGAGTGGGCCGACGAGCCTATATTCCTCGAACGCCCTGGACATTGTGAGCCGGCTTGCTGACGCTGCCCTCTTTTCTGTAGATGTGCCATTTGGCCGAGGCCACAATTAAGAAGGTGCTCGACGAGAACGACAACACTGCGCACCTGCTCTCCCTCCATCGGCCCTCGAACCAGAGAGGCTCGTTTCCAAACTCTGACAACCACTCGCCGTACAACACGCGGTCAATCAGAATCAAGTAATCTGGTATGACGCCTCCGCTGCCGCAGTTGTCGTGTCTTTACGCCCACTAAGTGTGGGTGCCTGTATCGTCTGAGTGTTTGCCGGGCCCCGCGTATGTGTCCGCCCTTGCATCATGGTGGTTTCGTCTTATCGTCCTTGGGTCTCTTCTGTTGTTTGGTCACTCTTCGCCGTGCACCGTCACCACTTACCTATTTATCATCATCCACATCACATCCCACATTGTTCTCCTGTTCTTTCTCCTCGCTTGTCCCGCCATGCTCACCAATCTGTTTTTATTCGTATCGCACCATTGCCCCTGCCCACCCCTTCCTGCCGCCCTTGACACTTGTACCATCACACTTTATCCGTTCTGTCCACTCGTCGCCTATACCCCTGGGCCTCCCTGGGCATGTAATTTGTAGCAACAGATCAGTAAACTCAACAAATATGATAAACCATGTACTTTTCTCGACATCCATCTATCGCGCGAGATCGAAGCTTCGAGTCGTGATACGCGCAAGCCAGCGACAGCAGTGCTTCGAGCCCGTGGTGCCCTGCGTTTAGGGGGTAGAACGTGCGTGGGTGAACCTATGGTAACAGCGGCTCTAACATGCAGCCAGTGCACAGTCGCTGTATATATGTGTGCCAAATAGCAATAGCTCCCTTCAAAGCAAGCTGTGATAGCGAGGCAAGCTGAGGCCGTTTCATTCGAGTGGTGATAGTACACATTCAAGGAGTATAATCACAGAGACTCTGACTTACCGCCACCACCCCATTGGTTGGCAACGAGCCCATAACCTAGGGTTTACAGCGTGGCGGGGGCGGGCCGGGCTGAGTAGTGGATTTCATGGGCGGCTGTTCGCGAAATGATGCTATGTATTTTGGAGGAGACGAACGTGCGCAGAGAGCAGATCATGCCGACTGGGAGGGTACAACCTTGACGAACCACTATTGCAACTCGAGGCAGCAGCACAGAGAAGATCCTTTGTGGAAGGCCGAGCTAGACAGCTGCGAAGAACACGCACACACAAGCACAACACTCGCCTTTTCATTCAATGCTCGTCTGACACCTCTACCTCTCCTCTCTCCTGTTCTCCCACTTTCTTCGTTGAACCCTTGGAACAATCCTGGAGAAATTAGTGCATACTAGACCTTTTACTTGACATTGCTACCGAACGTTTTAGGATGTGGACGAGAGCAACAACCGCTCTCCAAGTCCTCCTTGTCCTCGGAGGCATTCACGACGCGTTATGTCTCCCCGCCACAACGCAACAGCAGCCCATGCAGCTAGAACCAGTCGTCCCTAATGGACAGGATACTCGTACGTCTTCTAACACTTGCTCAGAATAGACACCTAACTAAAGACGCGTCTGCGTGCTTCACCCATCCAGGTCCCCGAAAGCTTCATGGCCGCTTCTTGCATCTCACAGACATGCATCCCGACCCGTTCTACCGCGCGGGCACGTCGGAGAAGTCGGCATGCCATAGGAAGAAACCGAAGAAGGCGAGGCCAAGGGCAAGCGAGTTTGGGTTCTTGTATGGGTGCGTTGCAGCAGCTGTTCTTTAATGAGTGGAGTGTTCGCAATAGAACGCGTCAGGTATTAATATCGTGCGTAGGGAATGCGACTCGCCGTTATTGCTTACAAACTATACTCTTGATTATTTGGAGAAGAATTGGGCCGACGACATCGATTTTGTTGTTTGTAAGTGAAGTTGGCTATATTTACTGAATTCCGTGCGTGGACTCGAAGGTTTACTGACCGTCGTGTTTCTTTAGGGACCGGAGATAGTGCACGGTACGCCGCTCTCGACGCTGAACCTGTACGGTTATTGACATCGGCAATCCGACTTTCTCGCAGACACGATAACGACCGCAAATTGCCACGAACTTTGAAGGAGATATACCAGCTTAACCGACAGATGGTCAGCCGGATGGAAGAGATCTTTACAGCTAGAGGGATACCTGTTATACCTAGTATCGGTAAGTCTAGCATCTCCATGCTTCTATTACGGCTTTTGGCAAGCGCACCTCGAGACATACTGATCCCTTTGCCCCCGTTGTCCTAGGTAATAATGACGTTTGGCGTGAGTACCAGTTGCGCTTCGTCTCCTAGGTCTGTATGCATGAACTCACCCATTCATTCGCGCTTCGTGACTTCGATTTCCGTTCAGCACACGTGAGTAACCGGCTCCTACCCCCGCCGTTCCCTGAACTCATTAAACCTCGACGCTAACTTTGTCTGTCTCATTCTATTCTTGTTTCTCTCGGTGCCGCCCTTTGCAACTTTCTAGAACATCATGCTACCAGGTAAACCGTGATCGTTACTCTACGGTGTTCAAAACTCTAACTTTGCCTCCTCTTTCGTCCGGTGTTTCCGTGTACCGCAGGCCCCAACGATGTCACCTTTGAGTTTTCGAGGTACGCCACACTCTTTCCCGTTGGCCTTCTCTCTTTCCTCCAGCCCTTCCATACCCTTCCTCTTTTTCCCTGGACCTCTCTCGAGTGCTGATCTACACTATTATCTAGTATATGGAAATCCTTTGTCCCGTTTCATTCCTATCAGGTCTTCCAACGAGGGGCTTATTATTCCGTGGAAGTCATTCCGAACCAATTGGCAGTCGTATCCTTGAACACGATGTACTTCTTCGACTCTAACAAAGGTGAGCGTCTTTCTTGTGTTTTATCGTTTGTTCTGGACAACAAGTCTCTGCACTGCATTCTCATCTCTGCATATTGTGATCACTGTGTCGAGGCGGACATAGCAAGCCCAGAAATGCAGATGCAGGGTCTCCGAGTCCCTTGTGCATCATCGTCATCATGCCAATCGCCGGAAACTGATATCCATTATTTTTCATTACCTCCTTATCTGTTCCGCTGGTCCCCTGTCTTTGATCAACATAACGATATCTCCCAACCAACTTCAATTAAATGACACTGCACTGCCGTCTCTTCTTCGTCTATCGCTCCCTACTTACTCGCCATGGCAACGATGAATTCACTGGCCCTCTACCCAACTCAAACCAATTGAACCATCTCTACATTCGGTTTCGGTTTCCTGCCCATCATCAATCACATCGAATCGCAATTCAACACACCTTGATCATGTTCACACATTCCCCGTCGACGATTGGCAGCTGTGGCAGGGTGCGATCCCAAAGATCGTGAAGACCCCGGAAACCTCCAGTTCGATTGGCTAGAAGTCCAATTGAGCCAATTTAGACGCAGGGGCATGCAGGTAAGTCTATCCTAATCGATTGAAAGACCGTGGGTAGACCGTGCAGCATGGCTATTCAACGCTTTGCGTGCTGAGGATGGTTGTGCTTCTTCCCTTTGTACCCCGTGTCGTCTGCTATCCTTGCTGGGAGTTATGTTCCACTCTCGCTGGCCACATGACATACCTCTCTCTCTCTTGCTTTTCTGCTCGCGTACATACCGGATAAACCGTGCTAACTAAGTTTGTGCGTGCGTTTGTAGGTTTGGCTGAGCGGACACGTCCCGCCTTCTGCCCGGAACTACCATACGGAATGCGTACGTCCCTGTTTCTGCTTACAACTACCCCCTTCGCTCCTTTTGCAAAATCGCTGGCAATATCTCCTACCCCTTTGCCCTCTCCTGGGTCATGTGGATTGCTGAGCGGCATTGCGAGGGAGTGGAACAACTCGACTTGCTCGCTAACCCTGTGGCCCTTTTCCAACAGCACATTCGATACGTTGAACTGTCTCTACGGTACCAGGATACGATTCTAGGCCACCTCTATGGCGTGAGTACTCCACTCCTTTTCATTTATTCCCTCTCCGTCCTTTCTATCCCTCCGTATCCCTCCCCGAGCGTTCTTGGGTGTTCCGAGTGTCATGCATCACTACCCAACCGCTTCAAACTTAACCTTCTCCGTCTTCTT
The DNA here is from genome assembly GCA_037042295.1 of Irpex sp. Y119-03. Taxonomy (NCBI): domain Eukaryota; kingdom Fungi; phylum Basidiomycota; class Agaricomycetes; order Polyporales; family Irpicaceae; genus Irpex; species Irpex sp. Y119-03. The sequence goes on from JAXQKB010000028.1 coordinate 53,300, forward strand.
CTTCTTCTACCTATACTCTACTTTCCTATACACGTACTGTGCTGCCCTGGAGACGAACCCCGTACTGATGTGACCTTCTTTTGACCTTTCCTATATTGCTATCGCTCACACCCACCACCGTCAATCTCCTGCTGGACTCTTATTGGCTGCACCAATCATGGCCTTCGATCGTGGTCTGCTCAATGCACCCGTACAAATCTATTGTACCCCTGGTAGCATATGAATGCTGATCATGTAAGCCTTTATCTAATTATTCTATCTCTATCTGGAGGGTGGGTAGATGCGATAGACGGGTTTCCGTGAGGAACACCCTAGATCGCACACCTTGCATTCTCACCAATCGCATCTTCACTCAGAATCCTCTGGTTAACGAGGCTGTGTACTGACTTCTAGACCTTGACAGTTCTTCGTCCTGGATGCTACCAACCTACATCCAGATACGAACGCTAAAACCCACGTTACTGGGCCTGCTCGCATCATCGCCGATAATGATGTCGATGTCGGAGGTATGGATAATGAAGATGACACCGTAAGCGTGTCTGGTAAACACAAGGAGCTATACAAGTCACTCTTGAAGGACTTCAACCATATCTCGAAGAAGTCGAGTAAGAAGCTGGACTATGACGCGCTGACGGTGGTCAATGTCGGACCGTCGGTCGTGCCGAACCCATACTTGCCGTCGTTCAGGATTTACGCATATAATCTGTCAGGAGACGGGTATGTGCCTGCGTCCGCAGGTATCGAAGACGGAGATGTCGGTTACAGTATCGACGATGAAGATGACGACGACGCGGATCTGGAAGACACAGAGCTCGATCTACATGAAGATGAGGAAGAGGCCGATTGGATCCGTGACGGGTTTACGTCCTACGATGAAGGAGAAGACGAGCTAGTGGAAGAGACGGTGGCGCAGGTGCAGGGAGGACAGGAGGCGGAGGTGGGACGTCACCTTGGCGATTACGTTGACCGGGAGAGCTGGTGTCCAGCAGGAAAGCAGCAATCGTGGGCTTGTCTGCTAACCGAACGGTGGCATTCTAGTCCACGAAGTCCGTCGAGGACCAATAAGCTGTTCACCCCACTTGGGTACGCGCAGGTGAGTATTGATCTCATTGAATATTGAGGATCGATATGATCTACTCGTCGTCGCATCATCGCGATGTCGTGGCTCGCGGTTGTGGTGGCGGTCGTTGGTGTTTTCTGGAACTGAACCGGAGGGCTGGATACTTTTAATTGCTCGTTCTTACTGTCATCGGGAGGGCAGGAGATTGGACGAGCGGGGCAGAGTATCTCTATCGCCGTTGCTGTTCTGATTTCTCTCGCTGAGTGGAATGGTGGAGGTGCCTTACAACGGTGGTGGCTGAGGGGCTCCGGGCTAGCTGATCTGTGCTTCCTTTCTTATCTAACTGTTACTGACCCATGATCTACATTGAATTAACAGTACTATCTGCCGGACATGAACGGGACGGCGAAGAAGCCTCCCAAGTGGAAGCTCGAGTATTTGACGTTCGCGCCCTCAAAGTTACATCCACCGAAGACGACAGGTGAGACGACAGCGCAGCAGTGGGAGAACACGACAGTTGTGGTGGAGGGTGCGGAGATAGCGTCGAGGAAAGGCAAGGAAAAGTTCCTGTATCCGGTGCCTCTGAAGAGGCTGCCGAAGAAATTGCGACAGCCCGAGGTGCAGAAGAGCAAGTATGCGCCGTACAAGATGGCAGACTTGACGATCCCGTCGTGGCTGCGGCTTGTTAAGCGCCTGGGGAAGAAGAAGAACGAGAAGCTGAGGCAGCGGTTCAGACGGTACATGTACATGGGTGCCAACGCCGAGTTGTAGACGATGTTGTATTTTAGTATGTTATTGACGATTATTACAAGTATTACTGGGCGTATAATAACCTCGTGGAGGTGGTCGCTCGAGTCGAGTACGGGCGTTTGTTGTCGTGGCAACGGGAGACTGGGGAGGACACGGAGGACTCTTGTTGAACATCATCCACATATTCCGTCGTCCCGCGGCTCTGGGTTGTTTCGTTCGTCAGCTTGAGATCTGCTTTCTTGTTTCTCGCCACACAGCAACAACAGAGCACACCCTTCCCTTTTATTTGTTTTATTTCTTATCCCGGGCGAGCCAGTCGACTCCCCTGCGCTGCTCTATATCTTCTCGCCTCCTTCCCGGGGCCACACTCTCATTTCCCTGGCTCTCCTGCCCATCATCTTTCCCAGATTACAGGCGGTGTAACACAAGCTGTTCATCAGGACCTGTTCTCTCATCATTATCATCTCATCCCTCTAGCGCAGGTCACTTCCGCCGCCTTATTGTCTCCCTGCCAGCTTTCCTCTTCCCTCTTCTCTACATCGGCTGGACCGCTACCTCCTCCTCACATCGCATAACCCCTGCCTGCTCTCAGCTGCTCGACTGCTGCACCACGCTCTTTGCAAATATCTATTCTCTATCATTATGGCCGCTGTTAACATGCAAATGATGGCCGCCAATCATCTCCCCTTCGACTTCATCCCGAACCATCACCCTCACTCTCGCTCCGCCTCGGTGTCCTCTACCTCCTCGCACTCGCCCAACTCTCGCCCGCAATCTTCGCAGGGCCTGCCGTATATGAGGGGTAACATGATGCACTCTGCGTCCGCAGAGGATTTACTTTACCGTGCGTCCTCCTTCCACCCACCCGCTACGTACCAGAGTGATCACGCCCGCCACCCTTCCGATTCCTCCTCCCTGTCCTCCGGCTACTCCTATCACGACGCTCTCCTCACTCCAGGCGACTCCCCGCCCAACCACAACCTCGCCAACCCGGCACTCAAAGGCCACTATCCAAGCCGCCAGACCCATATCAGGGCCCGCGTAGCCGCTTCTCCTTACCCTCGGGACACCGAGAGCGTACACTCCTCGTCAAGCGAGACCGAAGACATTGCCATGTACCTTGGCCCTACCTCTACGGACTACAATGCCATGTTCGCCAACCCCCAGATGCTGGGTGGTGTGCCAGACCTCAATACCTCGGGCGCGTTCAATAGGATGACGATCAGCCCCGACCACGCTCTCGAGAAGTTGGCAGCAAATGTTCGTGCGGCAACGACGACGAGTGCGTCGGACAGGGCAAAGCAGATTTTCGTGCAGGCATGGTGCGTATTTTCTTGCTCTCCCCCTACCCTCCCTTCGCTTGTTCCCTATCGCTTCTAGTTCCTCCCTCGGTCTCACTTATAAGCGCCCTTCTGATCCCTTGTGCCCGTTCGGTGCTATCTTAGGTTAACTGCCAACTACGCTCCCTATCCCGATGGAAATGTCCCTCGACAAGGCCTCTACTTCTCATACCGTCGTGTTTGTGATCAGTATGGGATCCCTCACATTAACACCGCCACCCTGGGAAAGGCCATCAGGCTCTGTTTTCCTACTATCAAAACAAGGCGTCTGGGGGTCAGGGGAAACAGCAAATATCATTGTACGTGTTCTTAGTCCTCTGCGGATCACCCATCACAGGAGAAACTGATCAAACATCTTTCTTCCTCCGCTGACGCCTTGTCTCATCTGTCTATCTGTCTTTCGCTTCATTTTCTACAGATTGCGGCATAAGACCTGCGACATCCACAGAAGCAGAGTTCCTCCAGGACTACATCCGGAAATCGAACAACAATGCAGCGCAGCAGTCCGTTAACGCAGCGCGTCTCGCCAGCGAGCAAGCTGAGGGAGGCAAAGGATCGGACGAAGAGGAGGACGATGAGTCCGATGGCCCAAGTTCGGCGACGGGATCGAAACGTAACTCATTGAACCTGTCGGCCTCGAATGGTGGGAATGGACCCGTTCTATTCCCTGATGAGAAAACTCCTACGGCTGCCAGCCTGCTTTCGCAAGCCCAACAGCGTCCCGCGTCAAGCTCCTTCCCAGTCCAAGCGCCTATCCGACGCCACGCAGGTACCGCCGATGGCAGCTTGCAAGTCCCATCAGCAGCGGAGGGTTCCGTTCCCCTGCCTGTCGCCTCAGCGCCGCAAGCGTTGAGCGTGAGACATATGGTGAATTTCCCTTCCATTGAGGAAGCTGTCGGTGCCAATTCCACCTCGCCACAAGGCATTGCTGCTCGTGAGGTATGGGGATGGTTCCAGGACCACCTAGACACACTCCTCGACAGCATGCGCTCGTTCCGCTTCGACTCATTTGAATTGAGCATCCGCACGTTCTGGGGTAACTTGAGTCCTCCGCACCGGGAGGTCATACACGCGCCTGCAGTCGCTGGTTTGATGGCGAGGGCAGACGCTATTGTCTATGATGTACGTATTTTCCCACTCTCAGCCCCACATTCACTCTGGGTAGCATCATTAGACTCACACGATCTCCTTTTGGATTTTCTAGGAAATCCTCGAGATGCTGCGCTCGCAGATGCTCTCACCGATTGCACCCGCCGCCCTGGCAGGTTTGCGAGGGCTGGCTGACAAAATGGAGAAGATATTGCTTGCCGCGCTTGACAAATACGGGAACACTTTCGTTGAGCCTAAGGTTGAGCTTGGTGCACGTTTCGGCCACCTCGTTAGTAAGTGGCATTTCTGTGCTTCAGGGATGTAACGAAATTGCTAACGTTCCGTGAAACGTCCGATAGTGCGCTTCCTCGACATGTATCAGGTTACTCAAGCTCTCAGCACCGTCCTCACGAACCCAAAGCAGCTCATGGAAATGCGGCGATCGTGGTCCAAGGTGGACTTTGATTCAGTCCGCAATCAGTCCGCGCTTGTATGCAACTGCCGACATGAGGAATTGTCGCACTTCCTGGAAGTCGACTTTGTTCAACTGTTGGACAGCCTGGGCAGAAGCACTGACCCGGTACGGGATGTGATGGCTTGGGCCGACAAATGCTGTGACAAGTTGATGGGCGGACGGGCGAACGAAGAACGCGTCACAATGAGCTCAAGAAGCATCCTGATACGATGGGGCTACGTGACAAGTCAAGTTATGCGTGATTTGGTAGGTTACTCTCTGCTCTGCCTCTACTGCTTCGCCGTAGCTAACACGCTCCTTTACAGACCATTCGCAGCGACCCCGCGTTTGGTGCTTTCCAAATTCTGAAGCTGTTTTTAGAGTGCGTATCATTGCATCCATCTTGTATCATGTCATACTGACTGCGGTGCATCATCTTTTAGTGACTGGATCGCTTTGAACGTTCTCCGGAATGTTGCGCTGTCCACCAACTCAGTAGCCGCGTCTGTGGAACCTGTGATGCAACAGCAATTCTTCTCGCTATCACCGATGGCTGGGCAAGAGAACTTTGGAAGCTTAGATGTACGACCGGTCATGGCGCACACGCCGACGACATCTAGCATGCTCGCAGCTCTTCAGGCCGACACCTTCGGCAGCAGCTTGGACCCATCGTCGTCAAGCTTCGGGGCGGACGCCTTCTCTTCTCTCGGCTTCATGGACGCGTCTGGCACACCCGAGGACTCGATACATCTCAACTCGTCCAGCATATCATATTCAGACTACGCGTCAGGGGCTTCCGGCTTTGACGTTGCCGCGTTCACACCACAAGACTTGGGCCTCAGCGCGTCTGGCACGCCGCCGTCCAGCAGTGAACCGGAAAGCGAGTCGGAGGTTGTGAAGACGGAGAGCTGAGCGAATGTAGTACAAGATCATATGGGGCGTCATTGGGTTCTTTTAGTTGCGCGTTGTTTATCAGTAGGTACAATACATCATCTCATGGCTGTGGCTATAAGGATACTCTTCTCTCTTCTCTTCTCCCTTGTTCTTCTGCTTCTTTTTGTTTATGATTCCCAAACTTTGACTATCTATACGTACTCTCTGAGCGTTAATACTTCTTACTTACCGTCTACACTTCTCCTGTCTTTCTGTGTTGTTCTCTTCTCTTTGCCTGTTTTTGCTCCCCCTCTTACTCGACGTCGTTGTGCTATGCCCACCCCCTTCAACCGTCGACATCTGTGCTGCAATAATTATTCGCTTCAACCTAGCTCGTATCTCTCCCTCCACTTTGCTCCATCGCTCCGTCACTGTATTATGGTCTCTGGTCCGTTTGCACGGCCTAGCACTGCTCGCTCTATATATCCATAGTTGGAAGATATAGACATGTATATGTCTCTGCACTCCATGAATATACCCACTCGTCCCACATACATACCAGCAAGAATTTGAAAGAGAGGCGAGCGGTGCGAAGCCCGAGGCGATAAAAACTCGTAATACGCGCACAGTAAGCTTTCATGTGCCTCACGGAGTCGATATCGCGTGCGAAACGAGTATTGCTCTTCCTTTGTCCCTCGAAACGCACTCACGTACGTCTGCGCATGCTGCACGCAATGAGAACAAGCTTGGGAGCGGAGATGACCTCCAGCACAGATTCACGTGTGGCGATAATGTTCCTATGACGCACATTTTACATTGTTCAGTAGGTCTAGCTCGCACAACGTGTTTGCCTCGAGGCATGCAAGAAAGCCAATGTTGCGGAAACGCATCGATTCGAGTCCTCCCCACGCCACTGAGGAGAGGCACGCACTCCAACACCTGTGACTGAGGTCCTTTGTTCCAAGAAACCCATAAGGCGGGTAAGCGGAGTAGTGTATCAGCTGCACCTCTATCGTTAAAGTTACGTTCTCTAACTCTATCAACGACGTCTCTAGCAGATAGCAGTAGTATTCTTCGATTGCGCAGACAAGAATCATGCACCGTGAAGAAAGACCGTTAGTTCGCTACCCAGCGTTGACTCTCATGGCTGGTGAGCCCTTTCGAGTCCTCTGTACAAGTCTACCGAAAGGCTAACGTACATAGCGAGCGGTGCTGCATTAGTTGCGTGGATGATATCAAGATTCGTGCCTGCCAACGCTCGTACGTCCCCCCTTTCTCCTCCGCGCACAATTTCACGTCCACTCACACACACCCACAACCCGACACAGATGCGTACAGTCTCCTGCAAGCCGTTGTCGCCTTTCTCGCGTTGGCTTCGATGGCAGTTTTGTGAGTCCCATCTCAGGCTCATGGGTCAGGAACGTCGGACAGAGCTGACTGGCGTTGCTGCGAATAGCGTCGTGATGCACCACAGACAAGAAGGCAGGTTTCTGTCTGAGACGCAAGAGATGGCCATCCTCGTCGGCGGGTTTGGGTTGCTCGTCCTCGGTAAGAGACTTTCCAGGTCTTTCCGACATCTTTCCGTTCACCACTAATCCCTTTGCTCAACCTACCCAAACCATTCACCGTCTACCGCTCCAACAGCACTACTCATAGCCCACCGCGCCCTATCGGAACAACCAGCGGGCATCTCGCGGGCTGGCACGGTCGGCGGTGGAGTGGGACGCGTACCGGCGGGTTTGACGGCGGGGAAGAGGCCGTTCCCGTGTAGCCCTGACGCGATTGCGTGTATTGTGGAAGAGTGGTCTTGGTTCTGAACACACTGGCATTGTTGGCTCTTGGCTTACGGTTCTTGGTTCTTGGTTTATGGGTTATGGTTAAAGAAAGGAAGGGAGGTCAGAATATGTATGAGATATGTATCGTGACGAAGCAGGATGGTTATACTGTAAATTTATCGAGTACGTACTTGTATCGTTTGGAGGTGCCCAGTTTAACGCACTGCTGTCGAATAATTGAAGAATAATCAGGGATCTTATTGTGTGATTATGTGAACGTGGTCAACACGAGGCACCCGTCATCAGTCCTCCGCGTCCAAGAGCACCGTCTGATGCGTAAGGAAACCTGACCCACAACGCGTGTTCACGGTGTGCCACAGTATGCGGCGGCGGATATAACGGCTGTGGTTGATCATCGTGCTGTGCTTCCTACTTCGTGTTTCGTGTCTGTTTCTTCGAGCTCGAACTTGGACTTCACTCCACCTCTCCCCAGCTCACTCCGATGGCTGAAGGGGTTGAAGGACAACCGTTATTCAGAGGACATCCTGCGCAGCCTGTTGTAGCTGGTAAGCTGGTCAGAATATATAGTTGGTGTCTTCCAGGGTGGTAGCTTACAATGCTGGTCGGTTGTATAGCTGCTGGAGCTGCTGCCGTGGCATGGGGTTTATCGAAGCTTGTTCCATCTAATGCTCGTGAGTCGAAACCTTCGATTTGTACTGCGTCAACTCACATTGCATTTGTATGTGTAGACACGTACAATCTTCTGCAAACTGGTGTGGCATTTCTAGCCATAGTGGCTGCGGCAACTTTGTGAGCGGGCTTGATTTACCGAGGAATCAAGGTTATTGAAGCATTCATTCTTGTTCCGAATAGTGTGGTGATGCACCATAGACAAGATGGCAGGTTCTTGTCACAGACGCAACAAGAAATGATCTTGTTCACGGGTTTCGGGCTGCTTTGCTTCGGTGAGTAGTTTCGAGTTCGAAATCGTTGATACTGCAGCGTCTTGATCTATGTATGCAGTGTTATTCGTGGCAAATCGAGCACTGTCTGAGGATAGCATTGAGGCTGCTGCAGTGTCAAGTCAGGCTGGTGCCGAGAGTGGGAAGACGGGAGGGGGAGCGAGTTCAGGAGGAGGCGGTTATCGACGAGCTCCGCAGGGATATGTCATGGACGAATACTACTGGTATTGAAGGAGGTAAAGTGACAAAACTCTTCGATGCGTGTAAGTACATGCACTGGGAATATGGCCATGTATTAGTGCATGAATGATCTACGAAAGTCACGGATGTGCTTACGATGTAATGACAAACGATCTATTCCATGATCATGATGCGGCGCACTGAAGTCCACATAAGAGCCATGGATGACGATCATAAGATGCAATGAGTAGATCCACCATTGACAGAAGAAGCTCGAGATAAAGATGTCCAGTAATCTGCAGTGACCTCGAGCTCCACCTTGAAATGTAACGGAGCCGACGGTTAGTCGAGTGCCTGGCCATAATGAAAATCACAAGCTTTCGAGCATTGCAGTGTACATTGCAGCGTTACTGTAAAGCAATCCCACCTGTTATAATTATGTATTCGCCGTTCTGAGGCAGGGGACGAGATTCAAGCCTCGTGTAGGCCAGCAATGTTCATGATCGCCGTTTGGGCGAACCGGGGTACCTACGATTGAGAATATTCAAGCAAAATGAGATATTATTTGAGCACAGAAGGTTGTCTGTCTGACACGAAACGCATCACGTACGTTTCCGATACATGCACGACGTTGAGGAAAGCGAAGGAGTCCCGCTGAGGAGCGAGCAGAACGCGCCCACGTGCCCGACACGTGTTACGGCGCACAGGTCGTTACGTCACAGTGCGCAGACGCGAAGTTCCCCGCACAGAGAAGTCGAGCGCTGGGAGTTTGACAGAACAAATCCAGGTGGCTGGGAAATATTCATATTCATAATTCAACACGGCGTTGTCTGATTGCCCTCGACCCTCCCTCTTGTCTGCTCCGCCCATCTCAAAAGGATACCCTCTATTTTCTGTCCATTGCGAGGAATTCACGGTGTGTATGCAGCATCGAACACGTACCACGCGGTGCTCACTCGTTCCACAGATGACGCAGCTTTTCAAGGACATGCGGACGTACGCATACAGTCAGTAATAATCAATTCATGAATCGAGAGGCATGCCACAGCTCTCTAACTATGCTTCCCCACAGTTGCCGTCCTTCTCTTCTCTATCACCGTGCTCGGCATCGCAGCCTACCAAGCCAGCATCTTCTTGCCAGATATCCAACGTATGTCATTGACCCCACGTTTGCCCGACAATTGGAGCTCATAATCTTGAATTACATAGATGACTTTGGCATATTCGCGGTTATTGTGCCTTCAGTCACAATACTAATAACATTAACGCTGTATGTGTTGAACCTCTTGTTGAAATGGAGAGTATTGATTCGTGTTTGTCCGTATATAGATTTGGATGGTCTAGACCGTGGTTTGAGGCGTTGTTCTTGTTCATATGCGGTGTCTTGTGGCTGGGTACGTACTCATGCACCGCTCATCCAACCTGGCCATTGTACTCATAAGTACCCGTGATTTAGCGATGGGTGCATGGGAAGCGTACGTCCATGATCCCACTTCGGCCGATACTTGTAATATAGTCTAACAAACCGCTCTCCAGTGATATCCTGGGCAGTACTCAATGTGATGCGCTGGGAAACCAAAGGACAACAACCAAGACTGGGTCCAGTGCGTTCTATCCATTTCTACTATAGTGATGTCGATTTAACTTGTGTTCGTTTCATCCATGATAGTCAGCAGCAAATCATGGTGCTATGAAATGCGCGTCATAGAAGCCTTCTCCTGGATGCTCTTCTGTCTCTGTACGTCTTTCCATCTACCATCTCATATCGATTCACAAATCTAACATCCTCGTGCTTATCCAACCGCCGCTTGCCCATACACAGTCGCAATCTTCCTCTGGATCCTCATAACCCTCACCTCCCGCGCCCAAGCCATGGGCCGCCCCTACGCCTGGTCCGAACCCATCTTCGAACTCCCCTGGTTCGGCCAATACCCCGGCATGCCAGAATCCATGTACGGCGCCGGCGGCCACCCAGGCACTCCCGGCTCCGCTGGTGGCTCACCCTACATGGGTCCCGGAGGGTACGCATACCCCGCTGGTGCCTACCCTGGTAGCATGGGATATGGCGGCCAGCCTATGATGATGCAAGGCGGCGCGGCTGGTCAGCCGTACATGTCGAATGGGGGTTATGTGGTTCCTCAGCAGCCTGGACATTCGGTGGTAATTCAGCCGAATGGGAGGGGACAGGCGCCGACGATTACTCAGGTGCCGGGGATGGTTAGTTCTGCGTGAAGAGTTGCGAGGAGAGAAATGACCGATACGATGCGAAGAAACGAGACATGAAGGTACAACGAAACATCAACGGACTGCGGATTATAGATTACCGGAGAGGAGAGTCGACGGACGAGGATGAGACTTCCTGCTCCGGCACACGCGAATATTTCTATTTCACCTTTTCTTTCATTTTACTTCGACACGCTACCAACATAACTGCTAACGCTAACGCTAACGTTTGACTAACGACTCGCACGTATCACTTCGCTCAAAGATGCATCTCGGAAGCTACAATCCACTATCCACGGGCATTCTACGCATTCTACGCTTGCTATGTCGCTCGTGTAACCCCATATTTCTTCCACTATCTGTTGTTTGTTTGTGCATCTTGCATGTGTACTGTATATACGATTATATCTAACGAAGTTCTGTTGTATTCCGCTTGATTTTCACGATGACCGCTTGTCAATTATCGGGGTGACACACTGGCACACTGGGGAGCTCGACAGTTCGTAATAATTCAGCAATAGAAGCGATAAACATAACTCAACCCTACTCGTACAATACTTTCCCTCTACATACAAAGACGTCAACCCCACCCAGACTCTGAAATGATAATTACAACACGTAACGGAAATCCCGGTTCTGCCTATCCGTAAGGTCCAAGAATTCCTACCCAACGCGCAGCGCAACATTAGCCATTGCCCATATACACAACGACAGAGAGGTAAAAGCCTACCTTTGAAACCTTCTTCTCCACCCTCTTCCCATCGGGCGTGACCACCTCGATGTACACGTCGTCGTACGTCTCATCCACCGGCTCGGCGTCCCGCAGACGGTTCTCGCGTGCGAGGAGCCAGCGGATGGAGAGCATGAGGACGGCGCAGGTGACGTAGCAGATGCCGATGATGAGCCATGGGATGTGGTTTCTACGATATTAGTAGCAAGTTAGTTCGAGGGCGAGAGAGCAATGCGAGAGCAGAGAGATGGTGAGTCACGCACCGTGGTGTGTACTTTGCTTGCCACATGAACGGACCGGCGGCGTTGCCGACACAGTACGCGCTGAGCATGATAGCGTTGGTGGTGACTCGCTTTGTGTGCCCGGCAGTGACGCTACCCAACCAGGACAACGCAATGACGAAGCCCGTCGTCCCCACGCCTGTTCATTTCATCGAATTTAGTACGAGCACAAGATTACAGAAGAAGACGGGATACGCACCAGTCAACCACTGCCCGAACAACAACCCGATCTTGTTCTCCCAGGGCAGCAAGTTGATAAGGAGCACACCAAGGATGTTCGGGATAAAGTACACCGTGCCGACGTACGCCCGCGAGTCCTTCAAACGTGCAGCAAGCGTAACGCCAGTCCAGATCGTGACGATCTCCACCGTGCCGTCGACGCAGCCTAGCAGGGTAGTTTGGAGGGTGCTAAAGCCGAAGGAGGAGACTATGATTTGCCGTTGGTTGGTGAGACTGTTAGGGACGTTGTCGATGGCGGAGAGGGCGGCGAAGAGCCAGGTTTTGGGGTCGTAGATTGCTTCCCAGAATCTGTGAGGGATTGAGTGAGTATGTGATAAGGTGGGTGGGGAGGGAGAGTGCTTACTGCTCGATCTTGAAGTGCTTGTTCTCGACACCTGTTTGGTTTTCCTGATGGACGCATGCGTGAGTGAATGTCCGGTATGATATATGGGGGACGCACTTACACTCTTGATACGGTGGACGGCTTTTGCTCGTTCTTCTGGTGTGAGGAACCAGGCGTTGGTAGGCGAATCGGGGAAGAAGAACCTATGTGGTTGCTCAATATCATTCAGAAACAGTTTTACTGCTGGTTACATACCAATATGCAACGGCTACGGCTAATGTTATAGCGCCAGTGATAACCATAAGCCACTGCCACGGTTCGAAGTTCTTCGTGTGGATATGGAGGGATCCAAAGCTGATGAAGCCCGAGATGATCTGAGCTGTACCATTCATCAAGACTGTGCGTATATCAAATTGTTAGCCTTTATCCCATCCATTACGAAGCGCACCACTTACACCAGTATCCCACCCGCAAAGTCTGTTCTGTCCTCGTGTAGAACATAGACGTGACAATCATGAACCCAGCCGTGATCGAGCCTTCGCACATGCCCAATATCAATCGGACGGCGAATAGGCCGCCGAAGCTCTTGCATGCGGCATGACAGCAGAGAGCGACACCCCAGACGAAAATGTTGATACTCATCCATTTGCCGACGGGGTACCGCTGAAGGGCGAGGTTCTGAGGGTACTCGAAGACGAGGTAGCTGAGGTAAAAGATGGTACCCAGCCAGTTGTACCTAGAGAAGATGAGTGGTCAGTAATGGAGTGATGTAACAGGGGTGTAGTGGAGACTCACTGGTTTGTCGTGAGATGAGTAGCCTGCTTAATCCCGAGAATGGCTGAACTTCCGAGAGTCGTCTTGTCCATAAACTGGACCCAGTAAAGGACTGGTGGAAGATCGAGCCGGTCAATACAGCAAATTGTATCCCGAGAAAAGAAATATGTACATACTAAACATGAGAGGCAAGATATGCCAGTCAATCTTCTTTCGTATCCGGAGAGCCTCAGCCTCGTCCAGCTCGAAGTCTTGCCCGGCAACAAGCTGCGCGGCTTCGTCGACCTGTGCCTGCCTGAACGCTAGATGATGCGCATGCTCGTCCGTCGGAGCCACCGTAACAGTGACGTCGTGCGCAGACTTGACGTCCGCCGACGCCTTCTCGTCAAAGCTCGAAGAGTCGTGAGAGCCCATCGTATGAGAAGTTGACGGAGAGGTACCAAGCAGCAGAAGAGAGTCCGCTCAACTGCTTTTAGCGGTGACAAGTGTGCGAAGCCTTGGAACAATGCACGGTATCTCGTCCAGGGACAAGCAGATGACCTTCTTTATAGCCACGGTGCCAGAAGCCTTCAAGCGACAATCCATCAGAACTGACCCCACTCATAGAGTCCTCATGATAAGGCGGTCGACCGTGTAAAGAACGTTATCATCTTGAGAAAGAAGCACTGACCACTTATCTACATCATTATCTCTTGATACGATGTCGGAATGCAGCGGAGTGACATGTTTTTCGAAAAAAGTGCTTTGAGCAGCCTTAGCGCGAGATAGCGAGTAGTGCCAAGGCGCGCTCCTAGGTCGTCGGAGAATACTAAACAGATAGTTGACACGATGTGCCTGCTCTGTAGACCAGGGGGCGTCGGGTATGACATATTCGACGAAAATCGGGGTCGGCCGAAGCAGCGTCTATAGAGGAAGGAAGTCCTTGCGATAGGTAAATCAGTTGTGCTTGTCAACGGAACCGGAATACGCAGCGCTCACCACAGGTCTCGACGCTTGTCCGTCAACAGCTGATAGTGAAAATGGTTATCCTGGACCCTTCATTCGTCATACTTCTCTGAACTTTCGACATCTCCACCTTCATACCGTCCTGTCGCACATGGTCCTTTGAATTACTGTCCCAGGAAGTTCCAAGAGTGTCAATAGAAAGCAGTACGATTTACGCAAAGTCCGAGAATACATATTAAATGCAACCTGAGATACAACATTGGAAACAGAAACTACTCATCGGGTACCAGCCTCGTCAGGGAATAATTCTTTCCGTACGCTTTCAGCTTCCGCATCACCGTCCTGCACTTTTGATGTGTCTTTTGAGGTGCCAGTGGGGTCCACTGCCGCAGCGACCGTCTCTTGACCATTGCCTGCGGACGTTCCGCTTTCCACGAGAGTTGAATCCGCCAACGATGCCTCAACAGAGTCCGTTGTTAGCTGCTCGTCCGTGCTGACGTCCTTTGCAGCCTCTCGAGGTGCCTCAGGTTCACGTTGCGCAACAGGAATAGTATCGCTATTCGGCTTGTTCACTTCATTGGCAGCAAATATGTCGTGCGCTGGTTCAGCCTGTCCGAAGGGAATGCTGGTGGTAGTGCTTTCTGCTTCTGCCTCTGCGGGAGGAAGTTCAACTCCTATTTCGATCTTTTCCTCCTTGACAGCAGCGGGCTCTCCAACGATGGGAGCTACCACGGGCGTAGGCGTCTTCACGGGAGTGGGAGCGACGTCAACATTGTACTGAGCATACTGTAGGCGAGAAGTCAGATTAAAGTATGCCATAGAGGAAGCATACTTACGCTGTCGTGGAAATCGTTACTGCAAATCACATATTTAGTACGCGCATATTTTCCCAGATGATGGGACGAACGCACCAAGAAAAGTCCCAATGCTTCAGCCACTGTGCATTTTTGCACTTCTGTTTGGTCCATGGAAGGCCGTACGCGAGCGGGCTCAAGTACGCATAATTCCAGATAGCTAGAATGACCAGGAGAGCTGCTATCTGTAGTCGCACGCGAGGGCGTAAAGCAGATGTGACAAGATCGAACACGGCGCAACAGAGCAGAATGGCGAAGTACAGTGCTGGGAAATAATGGTGCAAGAACAACTGGCGACCCATCAGATAGAAGGGGAAATAATGGAGACCCCATCCTACGAAGAGGAATCCGCAGAGTGTGTCGTACTTCACTACTTTCGCTGCGAGAAGTGGTCAGGCAAAACGTTGATTCAGGACGAGGTACAGGCTTACTGTTCTCAAAATCCTTGTACCCTCTCTTTGCCCGAATAATCAACAATCCACGAATGGCGGCGTAGAACAGCACAGCTGCGGTACTCAGCCACCAGACAAGAGGGTTGCCCAATAAGTATATCTGTCGGTTATCCTTGACCCAGAAGTTCTGTGACAACACAATCAATTGTTAACCCGCAGCATGGGCCGGGGATTTCACTCACAATACCACGGCGCAAACGAGGCCAAGCATCAGGACGAGAGTCGAATGCGTGCCGTTCCGTCAGGCCAGCATTCGTTGTCCACATCACTTGTTGAAGCTCCAAGAACTTGGCGATGAACCCAGGACGCTTGTAGTTCACAGTAGGGGCATTCGGAGGCACTAGATAGACATTAGCTAACCTAGAGCTGATGAGCTGCAAAATTCGCTTACTATTCGGATGATTTGCAGTCTCAATGTACCAAAGCGAGTTGGCCAACACCGCATTTTTATTGCAAGTTACCTCCTGTTGTTCGAAGCCCCAGTCGGGAAGCTTGACCTTATGCGAGAAGAGATAGCATCCGCTCATCACATGCCTAAGCCTGAACTGTGTCTTCAATGTCTTCAGCCTTTTCCAGGATTCCACGTCGCGCTTGTCCCCTTTGTGAATCTCCACAATCCAATCATCATTGGCGTCACCAACGAAGCCGGTCATGCCATACGCAGAGACTTCTTGCTGGAAATCGACATCGGATACGGGTGGTCGGTAATCATGAGAGTGAAGTGAGTGGTCCGTAGAGATATGGCGCAGTTTAATACGGTCGCCGGTGCGAACATATTCGAACGGCTGGAAAGTCCAGGCTGTGTACGGGTCCGGAGTTGCTGTGGCATTTACCACGCGCCATTCGTTGTTTGAGTCGCGATGAGGGTACAGGGTGACCTGTTGCTCTGTGCAGAACGTCAGAATTTGCGCTCCGGTCTCTTAATCGTGTGACACTCACGCTGACTACCGGTTGGGTAAGTATGCGAATGCGAATGCAAATACCCGCCCTGGGTGTTTACATGTCGAATATTGAGCACGGAGCCATATCCAACGTCTAGATAGATATACGTCAATTCCCGTAAAATTCAACCTTCACGGCCGACATACCGAGGTAAGTGTCGGACATTCCTCGTCCTCTTAGGGTATGCTGAAATTCGGAGCTCATAAAGCCGTCACCGTCACCAGAGTTGGAAAGAATTAGGAAGTGTATCCAGAACATGAACATGTAGAAGGTGATAGGAACAAGGATAAGACATATAGCGCGGGCCACGAAATGGCGTGTCCAAAGCCGCGCTGAGACCCGTACATCGCCTAGAAGCGTCCATAGTTGTTTCAATGTGCCGAGACCAATAGTCGCAATGGTGAAGAGTCCAACCCATTTGCAACTGACGGTGGCTCCGAGCGAGAGTCCAGTAAGAGCTAGCCATACCCACCAGCTCTCTGTGAACGGCTGCTGCTTGTCTTCATTGCAGAATCCAGTCCATAGGAACGTCGTGAGCGCAGTGAAGAAGATTAGGGGCGAGTCGAGAAGAATATGCCGTGATTGTGTAATGAGACCGTTTTCGAAAGTGATGAATAGAGATGCAAGAAGAGCGGTGGTAGCACGACAGTCGAGGGCACGGAGGGTGACATAGGCGAGGGGGACTGTGGCAACACCAAGTAGGGCGGGTACTAGACGCATAGCAACGTATGGTACGTTGCCTTCATATACTCTGGCAACTAATAATTAGTAACAATGAGGCGAATGAATGGTCAGATGCACTGACTTTGCGATGTCTTTGAAATCAAAGTTGCCGTCATAGCCAAAGATGAAACCCGCCAACGTGATGAGCAACTTGGCCAGCGGCGGGTGCACGTCCACAAAATACGACGACTTGATATACTTTGAGGCAAACTTTCCAAAGTGCACCTCGTCGAAGACAATGCTGTTGGGTCTTGATAGGCGGAACAGCCGCACACCTAAAGCAATGATCACGACGACTCCAAGCAGTTTCCATTCCGCGCTCGTCATGTTAATACCCCCAGAGGGATGACTCTTTCGACCAGGTCCATAGCCTCTCGATGCGGCTGCACGTCGTTCGTCTGCGTCTAGGTGGTCGTGTCGAGGATTAGGAAACCTTTGAGAATGCGGTGCTGCATGCGGGAGACTTGAGCTTGGCGAAGGAGCCCTTCGCACTCGTACGCCGGCAGCCATGGCCGGCCAGGTCAAGCCAAGCTATCCAAAGAGCGAGTATACGTGAAGAATAGAAAGGAAGGGAAGGGGCAGTTGCCAGCGGATGGTGGTCGACGTGTAACTTGAGTGAGATGCGTACAGTGCTATTTCGAGCCAATCACACAGCTAAGCGCAGTGATTATCGTGGGAACATTGCGTCCTACTTTGGCTCGTCGATCAATCTAGTAGAAAGTCCTCAAGTAAGCTTGAAGGTGCCTCAACTCTACCGCACTTCTTCACTTTACCATGTCCACTCATATCTTCGGAGGAGAGGCACGTCGTATTTTCGCGTCTTTGTGGCCAACGTTAACATCTATATAGGCAACAGAGGAAAAGGCTGAAAATGCACGGCTTTCTTCGTTCGTCGGTGCACTGGCACTCGGCGATCTCGTCAAATCCACCCTGGGTCCTAAAGGAATGAACAAAATCCTGCAATCTGGATCGTCTGGAGAAATAAATGTTACGAATGACGGTGCTACAATTCTCAAGTCAATACAGTTGGACAATGCTGCAGCAAAGATCCTTGTCAACATTTCGAAAGTGCAGGATGACGAAATTGGAGATGGTACAACAAGTGTTTGTGTACTGGCATCTGAACTATTACGGGAGGCGGAGAAGTTGGTGGCGCAGAAGATACATCCCCAGACTATCATCGAGGGCTACCGCATCGCGAGCGCGGCAGCATTGAAAGCACTGGAGAAATCTGCTACAGACAATGGGTACGTAACGGACCATCGCCTCACGCTGGTCACTGATCTCACGTCTGCTTGGTAGCAAGGATGCAGCGAGATTTAGGGAAGACCTGTTCAACATTGCTCGTACTACCCTGTCGTCGAAAGTTCTGTCTCAGGACAAGGAATACTTCGCCAACCTCGCCGTCGATGCTGTCCTCAGATTGAAGGTGTGTTTCGTAAAAACGACCAACGTTTATATCTGTACTGAGAGAGACACTGCAGGGTTCAACCGATCTTGAGCACATACAAATCATCAAGAAGGCTGGTGGCAAGCTGACGGACTCGTATCTCGACGAAGGTAATAATCATTGTGGGCTCCTTAACATAACCTGATGTCCTCTCTGTATAGGATTCATCCTCGACAAAAGTATCGGTGTTAACTGCCCTAAGCGACTTGAAAACGCAAAAATCCTGATTGCGAACACCTGTAAGTTGAGCTTAAATCGCGCATGGGTTTCCCTGACATATATGCCCATCAGCAATGGATACCGATAAGATCAAGGTGTTCGGTGCCCGTCTAAAAGTCGACGGCACTGGAAAACTGGCTGAGCTTGAACGTGCTGAACGGGTATGTGGAGCTTACCATGGGGATTTTATCGCTCTAATTGTCGTCATTTAGGATAAAATGAAAGCCAAAGTAGACGCCATCGCTGCCCACGGCATAAATTGCTTCGTCAACCGCCAACTCATCTACAACTACCCTGAATCCCTTCTCGCCGAGAAAGGCATTCTGACGATCGAACACGCCGACTTTGAGGGTGTTGAACGTCTGTCGCTGGTCACCGGAGGTGAAATCGCCAGCACGTTTGATCGACCAGACCTCGTCAAGCTGGGTCATTGCGAGCTCATCGAGGAGATCATGATCGGCGAGGACAAGGTAGGAGCATGTACATGGACCTAGTCATACTCTCACACTGACCACCGCATTCTACAGCTGATCAAATTCTCTGGTGTAGCAGCAGGCCAAGCATGCACCGTCGTCCTGCGTGGCTCAACAAACCAGATGATCGATGAAGCCGAGCGATCCCTTCACGATGCCCTTTCCGTGCTCTCACAAACCGTCAAAGAGACCCGAATCGTCCTCGGTGGTGGCTGCTCTGAAATGCTCATGAGCAACGCTGTCGAAGAGGAGGCTCGCAAGGTGCAAGGAAAGAAGGCTATTGCGGCTGAGGCGTTCAGCAAGGCTCTTCGACAGATCCCAACTATCCTTGCTGATAATGCCGGGTACGACTCGTCGGATCTGGTGTCGAAGCTAAGGGCTGCACACTACGAAGGACAGTCAGATGCTGGACTCAGTAAGCTTCCTACTCTCGTATGTACGTGGGCGGCGGTGTTGACAGTTCATTGTAGACATGAACGAAGGTATCATTGGCTCGATGAAGCAGCTGGGGGTAACCGAGAGCTACAAGCTCAAGCGTCAGGTAGTTCTCAGTGCCAGCGAAGCGGCGGAGATGATTCTTCGGTACGCCTCCATTAAATCAGCTTTGCGCAATGCTAATAGAAACTATCTAGTGTCGATGATATCTTACGAGCGACTCCCAGACGTAGGGAGGCAGTCTAGTCAAATAGATATCATCGGTTCATCGTAGAGACATCAATTCACATGTACACTTTTAGCAAGCATTGCTCTCATATTTTCGACCCACGTGAAGTGAGCATCACCAAGTCAGAAGACGGCACGCGTTCTTACGCAGGTATATGTTGATTGCAGCGAAGGGAGTAATTTTATCATGCCAAGACAGCATAATAGCTTGAGCTTGAAAACAACACTGGGGGTTATTAGATAAGGATACAACTACAATACACCGTCAGTGCATGCCTGTGGTAAATGCGCAGACATGTACGTACCTAAGAAACATGATCACAGCACAACGTCAACAGAAGCATTCTGAGATGCCCGCCATCTAGCGACACCATTAGCTCAGATAGATACCGCTGTCGCTGATAGCTCCTGCGCTGGTCTTTGCGTCCAAGAAAAGTTCGCCCATCTCCCTGATGTCATCCAGCTCAATCTGCTGGCGGCCAGCGAGCGTGGCGAGTATGGAGGCAGGTGTGAGCAGTTGCAGCGCATATCTGAAAAAGCCAATTGCGTAAGGGCCGGATGCAAATCGTTATTGGGTAACTGGGCAAACCTGAGCGAGCTCTTTTCTCCTTGCGCAGCAAGGTGGTCCAGAACGCCGTTCCCGAGTTTGAGACCTTCTACATTTGCTCGGAGCTGGACAACCTTAGCGACCTCATCAAGCGTGTACGAGTCAGTCTTCACGATGAGACAGCTATGAACGGCCTATGTTAGAGATACAGTGGTTCTTGGGAAACAAGGATTCGTACCGGTCAAGCAAATCGACTGGCACACCATGAGGTGCAACGATGTCGGTTGTCCCACGGACCAATGAATTTCCGCGGTTGGTAGCGAATATTACCGTGGGTGCCATCGGTGTTTCTAGCAGTGCATTGAGGTATGTGAAGCATTCGATATCGAGCATGTGCACCTAATGGAAGAGATTATGAAGGTCGGAGTTAGCCACTAATACGCTGAATGAGAAGTTTGACAATATCACATATACCTCATCAATGAACACCACTCCTGGAACAACTTCTGCGACACCCTGGTCAACGTATCCTTTCACGACCTTATTGACCTCTTTTCTCAGCTTCTCAGTCACCTCCGTCCTGCCGCTTTTCACCAAGCTACCCATCACACTCATGATATCCTGACCACCCTGTGGGCGTGCATTCGCGGCATCCAAATCGCCGAGCGTTACGTCTTGCACAAGCTCTTTGCGCTTGTGGACGTCGCCTTTTGGTAGAGGAACATAGGTTTCGGACTCCAAGTCATAAGAGGATGCATAGGCATCGGACCTTCCCACTCGCTAAGATGAACGCCGAACATTAGGTTAGCCACTAGTCCCCAAACATTGTGGTATAACGTACCTTGACTGCACCCGTATTGGCCTCGATATAAATCACGTCTCCGACTACAATCTTTTCCTTCAGGATGGCTTCATATATCGACGGGTCCAAGCGGAGTTGCTTTGTGCCCTTTACAGTCTTGAGTCCAACAATGACGTGAGACACAGTCTTGCCATACCCGCTTAGAGGATTTTCGGATTCTGTGGGTGTGAGTTCCGTCACTTCTCCTTCATACACTTCTTTCGTTTCTTTTATCCGCAAGCCTAGATAGATTTGATGTAAGCACGCTGAAGAGTTGAAAAATGAATGACCGCACCGATTGCACGTCTAAACGACTCGGCAAGCACCTCTGTCTTCTTCACTTCTGTGCTGTAGACCTCTGATCCAACCATAGGGCAGAATGGCACGCGCGATCCAAGCTCTTGGGAAATTGCCAGCGCAAGCGCTGTTTTGCCTGTTCCAGGTGCACCGACTAACAAGAGTGCGCGTCCAGAGAATTTGCGCGACTTCACCAGGTCTACTACGACGCCGCATGCCTGTCATTATTTAGTCAAAGATATAAGTATGCGTGCCTCTCTGCACGCCGCAAATACCCAATAACCTAACGAGCACATACCTCACGAGCATTGACCTGACCAATGAACCCCGCATTCTCTACGTTCGCGTATCCTTCAGGCGACAGACCAAGTCCTTTGATATGTGAGTGAGGTGCTATGCGCGAAGACCTCGAGGCAGACGCAGTGGATGGTGGTGGTAGAGCATTGTGCGCAACTGGTGCCGTTGATGTTGAGGCTTTTGAAGACATGGTCTATGCAGTAAGTAAGTAAGTATACCGTTCAGATCCAAGATTCAAGACGCTGCAAGTTGGGTATACGCGTGACACATAAATTGATGTGACAGCAGTCACAATGAGCTTTGTGGCGTTGTAATTAGCGCTGGTGCTCATCAGCATACTACCATGACTCTTTCGCAGAGGGAAGTATAAAAAGTAGAGACGGACTGGCTCTGCGTAACATATATCTGTTTTATTCAAAACCAATGACACATCTTATCTGAAGCATAATGCGCCTGCTAACCATTTCGGAAAGCCGACGGCTGACAGCTTCTGTCAGCCCCAACTCTATGTATCGTCCCTTGAAGGACCACGAGATTGCTTCAATACTTACTCTACCGTCTTCTTCTGCTTTAACATGGCAGGCCCATCCATCTCAGCTTCCAGCAACGCAGGAGAGATAGCTGCAACATTGTTTGATCAGCTCACGCTGCAAGGCTGTGATCTTCGACGGTGCGTGGGTTGTACAGTCTTACCTTGTCTTCTGTCCTGTCCTGATGATTAAAGAATAGGGCACGCACGGAAATGAGTGTTGATGAGGTGAAGCTTAGACTACTCTCTCCTTTCTTTTTGCTTACCCGCTTCCGCTCAGCTTGATCGACTGGATTCGACCATGCTCTCCGTCTCCCGCTCCATAGGCACCATTAGGAACGCCTTTGCACCCGTGAACATACTTCCTGCGGAGGTACTAGCAAACATCTTTGGAATACTTGCGCGGTATAATAAGGGGCCCGCTCAGTTCCTACCTGACCTGGAAGTTTGCGAAGAGCCCTACGCTTGGATCGCTGTAACCCATGTCTGCCGCTATTGGAGGGAGACAGCGCTCTCGTACCCCGCCCTCTGGTCCACTATTGACAGCTATTCCACCCTAGCCGCTCTTACCTTCCTCAACCGCTCCGCCGCGACGGATGCTCGCGCATACCTTCGTGATGCCGTCGGCAGTTCCGGTATTAGCCCATCTCTAGACCGCGGCCGGTTCTTGCAAAGTATCGCATATCACAGCGAGCGTTACAAGGAGCTGCATATCCAACCTGCTTTCAGATACGGGTCTGTCATCCTCCGGTGCCTTCAATACCCAGCCCCCAAGCTGCGAGCTCTGACAATCATGCTCAACCTGAACAAGGAGGGCTCACATGAGCTCCCTCTTCTCTTCGACGGACATCTTCCCAACCTGGAGAAACTTACCCTGGCAAACTTCTCTCAGTGGTCTCTGCACCAGTTCGGCACAAAGCTCACTCACCTATGCTTGATGGATCAACCTCTGCGTGGACGGATGTCCATGGATCGGTTCATGGACTTCTTGTTCTCTTGCGAAGTACTCGAGGAACTTGTTCTTGCCGATGCTGGTCCAAACATATTCGAGATGCCACCTGGTCTGGGCAGCAGCGAAGGAAAGCTTGTATATCTGAGACACCTTCGAGCACTGCATCTTGGCGAGTGGCCGACCCCACACTCTGTGGCGCAGTTCTTAGAGCACATCATCTTACCACCGACGACCAAGATCTTCATCTGGGCGGACTGTCTGTTTAGACGAGAGGAGTCGTTTGCCATGCTTCTACCAAGGAGCCTCAAGCACCTTCATCCTTTGCACCACTTGACGGCCGTTCACGTCACATACCGGCCTACTACTCGGGAGTACCCACAACTTCTGTCAGTCCAGGACGGAGTACTCGTGTTCTATCTCCACTTCGCTATGCCTACCTCTGTGGAAATGTTGGAATCCATATTCAGTCGGATCAACTTGCTGCACGTGGAGGAACTCACCCTCGGGATTCACTCCAAGCCAGAACTACCAGAAGAGTCCTGGAGGACCATCTTTAACAGAATGCCCAGTGTCCGTACCTTGAACATCCTCCGCCGCCCTTCTCGCCCTATCTTGACGGCCCTCAGTGCCGACGCCGGAGCTGATGAGGTGCAATGTCCTGCCTTGAACCTGTTAACCATCACCGATGACCGCGCAGTGTCCTCCATCCGTCTCTTCATCTTCGCTGAAGAACGGGCTCAACGTGGTATACCTCTGAAACGGTTGCAAGTGGTCAGTAGGATGAACATGTACTCATACCGCCTCGAAGACGAGATGCAAGACATGCGTAGCAAGATAGAGGAAGTGGAATGTGTGGAGGATGAGTTGATAGACGTGAGGCAGCTGCCTGTGGGGTGGCCTACTCCGACCTATCGTTGGTTGCTTGATATGCGGGATGGCAAGAGCGACTACCGCAGAGTAGCATGACGTACATTCCTTCTCTGAAGGAGTGTGAACACGGCGCCGAGTCATATCTCGTATTTGTAATATCTATGAGGAGTGAATAGGATCTAATGACAGACAGTGCAACAAGTTCAGTAATCAATACAAGCAAAGCGAAAGCATGACACAATAACGATCAAACAACGATAGGAATTAAGTGTGGCCACTAGTAGTGGACATGCTCTAATGAAGTCTAACGCAAGACACGCGAATCATTGTGGGCAGACGGGTGCAACATTGAGTTAAGCTGTAGTACGTTCGCAGCCATTAATCCACTGTTGACAAGAAGGAATTGGAGGACGCACCTGGTCCATGACAGCTGCCTGTTGCTGTTGCGTGGAGGAGGCTGCACCGTCGGCAGTCAATGGGTGAGCCGATGGCTCTTCGCGCCCTGCCGGCTGCTACTCAACGTGATTATTGAACACTGCAGAACTCTCACAGTAAACCACTGACCATCTCCTTGCCATTCGCCGGCTTCTTCCCCGCAACCTTTCCAGCCCCAGCAGCCGCAAGCGGTTCCTCCCTTGGGAGGATATCAATGAGGAAGTCAAACTGGTCCGACTTGCTGACCGCCTTGGCGATATCCGCTCTCGAGAGCGTGCGCCGTTTGTTCGAGTCCGCAATAATGAACGCACGCGCTGTGATCTCTGTAATGAAAACTAGGGTTGGAAGAAAGAGCAGAGCGTAACCAAGATCGTTAACGTCCATCTCATAGAGGTCTCCAGGTTCCCAAATGTCCCACTCACTCTCACAGGCCTTGCAGAATAGGATGGGTGCTGCGTGAACCGGATGCAGGTGTCAGCCAATCGGGGTCGCTCCTCCCATCGAAGCAATAAGCGCAACGTACCATCGGCCGCTATCATCTGGGATAGGATAGTACACATTGCGTTACGTAAGTTTCAAGGCCGTGTCCCAAGACTACTCCATGAGCGAGTAAATAGCAATGCGTGTACGGTACCTTCACGTCCGGGTCGCTCTTCATGACTTTCTTGATTCTGGCCAGTGGCAACGGCGGATGCCTGTAGTCTATCGTCTCCTGTTCAGCCGCATCGATTTGACGTTGCCAGAAAGAGCGTAAGAATTCGTGCAATGGTTCGCCAGGCTGTACGAAAGGTTTCTGGTTGTTGGCCATCGAGCAAGGATTGTCGTGAGCTGAACAAGCGAGGATGGGAGGACCCGGGTCAGTGATTGGCTGGAGCAACCGGTACTAGGGCGTCTGAAGGATCAATAGTAGGGTAAGCCAGGTAACACAAGGCTGGTAAGCAATTTGTTACCGGCATCAATAGACTAATGACTGGCATTTGTATGTGGCCTCAAGCGTTTTATTATGCAGGTCAAATGAAATATTACAAGCAAACGTCCATGTTATGCGGTAGATAATCCGGGTAATAGCAATGGTATAATACAACAAAATGCACAGCATTGGCCAATGAAGATAAGATGTCTCCTGCATATCTCATTATGACGTCTAGAAGCCTCGTCCTCCAGGCCCACTGAAGTGGAACTGGAAACCACCACCGGGGAAGCCACCACCGCCTCCACCTCCTTGGAAGAATTGAGCGAAGGGATGTCCGCCGCCGGGGAAGCCACCGCCAGGGAAGCCACCAGGACCACCTTGGCCGGCCATAGGGTCGTTGGGGTCGTCGCCGTTGTCAAAGCGTTGACGGAGCTCTGCAACGAATGTCAATACGGGGGCTGCACGGATGCATAGACGGGTTTAGCTTACCAGGGTTACTCAGCACCTCATATGCTTCGTTCACAGCTGCCATCTTCGCCTCACTTCCGCCCTTGTCTGGGTGAGCCGTCATTGCTGCTTTGCGGCTGTGCGTATGCGTCAGCATCTTCGGAAGCCGGAAGATATCATAGTACTCACAAGGCTTTCTTGATAGTCTTAGTATCAGCGTCTCTGGGAACATTTAGTACCTTGTAGTAATCCTTCTGGCGGGACTGCTTCAGCAGCTTTTGTGCTCTCTGCAGCCGTCCATGAATCTACTCTTCTTTCTCAGTAACACGCCACGCAAATCAGGTAGGACAAGACGCACCTCTCGACTCGACCTGCCACTGGATTCAAACGCCTTCTCAAATACTCTGACAGCCTCCTCCCATTCTTCTTTCTTCAATAACGCCTCTCCTCTTCCGACTAGACCATCCGCATCGTTTTCCAAGCCATCCATGCGAAGCAACTCCTCGCACCACTGTTCCGACTTGCTAGGTTGCTTCAAGTTGACGAAGGCGCGGCATAGCGCTCTGACGATCTGCTCTCGCTTCGGTGAGCTGAGCTGAGCCGGTCGCAAGGAGATACTTGGTGGTACATCCAGCGCCTCGGGAGTAGTGTGAGTGTTCAAGGCCTCGTCGAACTTTGCGGCGAAACCAGAGGCTGGATCAGAGCCAATCAGAAGGCTGGTGACAGACGACCATTTCTCCGACGCGACGGCTTCCTCCAGTTTTTTGAAGGACTTGTCGAATGCTTTAACGAGCCTGTGCGCTGGTAAGCACTGCTTGGAATCGGGATCGAAGTGTAAACACTGTTTCAGAGCAGACATGGCGGATGTAGATGAGGAGGATCCGGATGGAAGTAGGAAGTATGCGAGTCGGAATATCTTCATGAGGACAGTTGTGGACGGGGTAGTCAGATGGGTGAGTCGTCTGAAAGGTAACGTGAGTAACACCGCTTGATGTTAAAGCTATCACCGCTCACGTTAGATCTCCAACAGCACTTTCGACATCTCCAGATGCAATTGCACAGTCAGCACGTTGTTGTCGCAGGGGTACGGAATGAGAGGCTGTCCGCAGGGCAGTACTCGAAGCTTCTACACAAGCTTGCCACAGCTTGGCTCTCATTGCCTGGTAAGCCTTCTTCGCTGCCAGTTCCGCTTCCGACACTCCAAGTAATATCTCTCGTCCGGCCGGGTCATCCTTGACATTGGTATTATACTCCTTGATAGCCTCACGCGCAGCAGCGAATTGACCCTCTTTGGCGTGTATGCGAGCCTTCATGAGGTAAGCTTTGTCGAAGGAGTAGGAAGTCAGCTCAAGGACTTTGTCAAAGTCGTCAAGAGCTTGTGCATGACGATTCAGAGAGTAGTAGGCAGTTGCACGTTTATAGTACAGGAGGTAGTCGTTTGGTGCCATGTCTATGTTGCAGTCATTAGTATTGTAGCTGAAGTGATCATCGTATTAAGCATACCTATTGCTTCCGAATAAGCCTTAGCAGCATCGTTGAATTGTCCCACAGAGAGGAAGGTATTCGCCTTGTTAACAAGCGGCAGATATCCCGGCGGGTACAGCTCGCCTCCCTGCGATGGCTCGGCGTTGACACCAAGCAGGAAGAGAGATAGAACAGGAACAAATGTCCTGAAGCCAGGTAGTCGCATCTCCTAGCAAAAGTTAGTGAATGTTGGGTGGAGGGAGGAAGAGACGTGGTGGTCGATCTCGGTTTGCCGGCTTAATGAACCATGACCTACTTTTGGTAACTGGACACCAGGAGGGTCATGATTGGTTGCGCCTAATAGGCCTGTCACACTGTCACGGATCTGTTTGAAGGTGAAAGAAATGCTGCGCCACCCTGGCTGCTGGTTGCTGTAATATGTAACTATGTAACTGTAAGTAATTTTATGCGTGGCTTCCGACTCAATGCTACATTTAACACCTCCATGTACAAGCCATGCAAGGACCTAATTGACGCGTCGCTACGCGTCCGTCACAGCGCTTTATGCTGTGACTATGTGACTTACTCAAGTGCATGATCACCAAATTTGCAAAGTCCCTCTCTTGTTACTCTCTACTATGCATTGTATGCAACAGTCACGGATGTGGTTGTGCGAATATTTGCGGAACCATACTATATAGTATTCTGTGAAACTAGTTCCCCAGTGTACGTGTCCACTAAGTTACTGTAAGTATACTCACCTTTCGATCAGCAACGGTACTGTTCAGTACGGCATGAATCTGCGTGACCACTGTGAGTAATTCCCATACAATTACTGCCAAGATACATCTCATAACAGCTTGCCCTGTGTTTTAGAGACATAACGCCGCATAAAGCGTTCTCGCTGTCGGATACTGTACAGTACTTAGTTCCGCAACTCGCAGGGCACAATATCGGCACAAGTCGCGGATCTGCCTGTAGCCTTGCCCAGAATCTGTCTAGGACCGTGACTCTCGTTGCTCCGTAGAAGAGAATCTTGTGCTCTCGATATTGCGGATTTTCTTCGGAGAGTTTCACAGGGTACTTTGGGGACGGAGGCGGTAGCATGACAGCCGTAGACGGTCCGCGCCCTGCATCCCTTCTGACGGAAGCCATATACTGCTATCACGCGTCTTGAGGTTCGTTATTGCCGATATAATCCTCATCATGAAGCCATCATATGACCTTCACGTTTGGTAGAAAACCCTTTACTCGTCATAGAGCGCATGGTTGCGGATGATACCCGTCTTCCCTGCTTCGCGCATGCAGTTGAATGTGGTTGCCGACGCCGTAGAGGGCCGCGATATCGCAGGTGTTCTCGGCGATATAAACTGCCTCGTATCCTTCAGACACTATTTCGAGTTCGACCTCTACTTTTGAGTCGCCATGCTCGCAAGTCTATGCACTCTATCACTGCTTTTGGCCGGGCAAACGGCCATTGCCACCAGTAACATCGGCGTACGCGACGACCTACATTTCCCTCTTCAAGCTCGTGCCACGAACAAAGATGGTTCGCTTCCGAAGTACAAGAACCCTGCGGCTCCAATAGAGGATCGCGTAAATGACCTACTCCCACGGATGACGATCGAGGAGAAGGTCGCGCAACTGTGAATATTCTCTAGGCCTACGCATCTTCTTGGACTTATAACCATCAACTTCTTTAGAATTCAAGGAGACATCAATGGATGGATGAACATGACGGACCCACTGGACGACACACTAACCTACAATCAAACCGGTTTGGTCGATATGTTGACTACCAAGAGCGGCGCGGTCTGGGGAGGATATCTCGCAAAGTGGGACAAGATCGTATATGCTATCACTATTGGCCAGAAGTATCTCATGGAAAACACCACCCTTGGAATTCCCGCCATCTTCCAAACAGAAGGTACTAACTGCCATCTTCTCGTTTTTGCGTTGCACACTGGTGCTAACATTCAGGACCCATTTCCAGGTCTTCACGGCTTCACGGATAACGGGACCATCTGGCCATCACCGATAGGACTGGCAGCCTCATTCAACACAGACTTGCTGCAGAAAGCTGCCTCAACTATTGCAGACGAGGCTGAAGGTCTTGGTTACAGCCAAGCTTTCGCACCTGTTTTGGATCTCTCCAGAGAGCTTCGCTGGGGCCGTGTCGAGGAGAACTTTGGAGAAGATCCTTTCTTGTAAGTCTTGGTATAGTCCAGCGTTCCTCTGCTCCCACATTCTAATGTCTGCACCAGGACCGGTGAAATGGGACACGCATTTGTGACAGGACTTCAGTCTGGCCGTCGCCGTAATGCTAGTTCGACCGCCGTTGCTCGTATGGCTGCGACTTGCAAACATTTTGCAGCGTTCGGAAGCCCGCAGGGTGGACTGTAAGTGCTTGATGTTGAAGAGTATAATTCCCTCAAAATTCACTCGTGTGACTAGGAACATCGCTCAAGTATCTGGTGGCGAACGTGAACTGCGCTCAACGTACCTCAAACCTTTCAACAGAGCGTGTCTGGATAGCTTGTCTATCATGACCGCATACTCGACATACGATGGTATCCCAGCAGTGGCCAATACTCGTGAGCTTTCCACCCATCGTTCGATGAATTGCCTGCTCATAAGAGCATATTTTAGATCTATTGACTGATATCGTATGTTTCACCTGGGATGAATGCAGACCATAGCTAACTCATTGTGCAGTTACGGAAGGAATGGGGCTACAAATGGTTTGTAACATGCGACGCTGGATCCATCGATCTCCTCATCACCACTCACGGCACTTGCGCTGATCGTGAGTGTGCTGCAAGAGCCGGTGTCGAAAACTACAGCGGAGAGATGGGAGGCGGAACGTACACCTATTTGACATTGCCAGGTATAGACCTTTCCCCTATCATGTGTTATATTCCTTGCTGAACCTCCTCCTAGACCAGGTCAAAGCCGGCAATATCAGCGTAAAGTACATTGATGACACTGTCACGTCTATTCTTCGCACCAAGTTTGCGCTCGGCTTGTTTGAGAGTGAGCTTCCTTCAGTATCGCTAAGAAACGTTATATTAACGGCATTATCTTATCATTTCAGATCCTTACCCATACACTGACTATGAATCCACGCTGCGCACGTCCAAAACACGCGAGTTGTTGCATCAGATGGAGCAAGAGACCATCATCCTACTCGAAAACCGCAACGATGTCCTTCCCCTCAGCAAGAGTATCGGTTCTGTAGCCGTGATCGGACCACAGGCTGACCGCGTTTCGGTGAGTTGCCTCGTTTAGCATTAAGATCTACACATCTTTGACACTACCTCAGTTCGGCGACTATGTCTTTTTCAACTCGTCTCTCAACGGCATCAGTCCTCTGGACGGCTTCAAACAGCTCCTCTCTAATACCTCCGTCAAGGTGAACTACGCCGAAGGTAGCAAGCTTTGGTCAAACGACCAATCAGGCTTTCAGGAGGCTGTAGATGCTGCCAAGAACTCGGACGTCGCAATAGTGTTAGTGGGGACCTGGTCTCTTGACCAGACGTTGCTCTGGACTCCTGGTACCAATGCGACCACTGGCGAACACGTCGACGTCTCTGATCTTGGCCTCGTTGGAGCCCAATTGGACCTTGTGAAGGCTGTCAAGGAGGCTGGAAAGCCGACAATCGTGGTCCTTGTCAGCGGAAAGCCGGTGGCTGAGCCTTGGATTCAAGAAAGTACGTCGTTAATTGTGTCATCGATCCATTAGGCTCATAATACGATCCGTCTGTTGTTCTAAAGACGCCGATGCTGTAATTCAGCAATTCTACCCTGGAGAGCTAGGCGGTCTCGCACTCGCGGAAGTTGTGTTCGGCGATGTCAATCCCTCCGGTGAGATTATAATGAGCGGGACGTTCATTGCTAAATTTAGCCTAATGAACTTCTGACATTTCAGGCAAACTCCCGGTGTCCTTCCCTCGAAGTGTGGGCACGACACCTGTGTTCTACAACTACATCAAGGGAAGTCGTCCGCTGGATCCCGGCTTGGTCTATGACAATGGCACTCTGCAATTTGGGCACCAGGTATATTGTTGTTATCATCTTCTATTTCGCGGGATGGTGATGAACGTCCATTAGTACGTCTTGGATAGTCCGATCCCGTTGTGGAGCTTTGGACATGGCCTAAGCTACACTACCTTCAATTAGTACGTATTTCGTGGCTGCGTGGGTGATATCCTCTTCTGACACATTATATCTCAGCACCAACCTCAAGATCAGCCCTAGCCCAATCATCAGCACAAAGCAGGACTTCACCGTCACTGTCACTGTGGCCAACAACGGGAAGGTCGACGGAAAAGAAGTCGTCCAGGTGTGTGGGCTCGTGCAATTTCGGAGCTAATAATCATTCTTATCAAACGTCTGCAGGTCTACGCAACGGATGTAGTCAGTTCTGTCGCGACACCTAACCAGGAGCTCGTCGGCTTCGAAAAAGTTAGCTTGAAGTAAGCCATTGTCTCCCCGAAGTCAAGCTTTTAACTTACATTCCGATAGGGCGGGACAGTCGCAGACTGTCAGTATACCCGTCAAAGCATCCCAGTTAGCGGTATGGACGGTCAAGCAAACTTTCACCGTTGAGCCTGGACAGTTCCTCATCAAAGTAGGAACCAGCGACCAGTCGTTCGTGAACACGACCCTTACGATGCACTAAAATGATGACGCAATGTCCGCATCTGCTTTCATTGAAGCGTGGATGTGCGGTGTACATGCAATACAGTAGTAGCCAAAACAAAGAATACATTTCGCAGAATATCAAACCAAGCGTAGCACCTGGGAAACGTCCCAGATACGAATAGAGCCATCGTCAGAATAAGAGATAATATCACGTCCGTCACTAGAGGGTAAGAGATCCTTGATCTTATCTTCGTGTCCGTGTAATGCGGCGAGGCATTCTCCGGACGTCAGATCCCACAACTTCACAGGACCGTCGGCCGTCCCAGTGCATACGATATCGCTGGTTAACCAAATCACTGGTGTGGCACCTGAGGTCGGTTCTTTGAATTCGCGGACGACTCCGCCCGTAAACGAGTCACAAACCATCGCGGTAGAGTCGTATGATCCCGACACCACATATTTATCGTCTTCCGACCATGCAACAGACCAAACAGGGCCTCCCTGTTCTGCGATGATGACGAGCTCCGTACCGCTCTCAGTAGCCCAGATTCGGGTGGTATGGTCCTCGCTTCCAGTAGCGAGCCGTTCACCATCGTGAGAAAGGGCCAGCGACCATATTGGTCCAGTATGGCCTGACATGGTCGCGATGAGATTTCCGGACTCCACATCCCAGACTTTCACTGCAGTGTCGCCGCTGAGAACGATTCGCTTGCTATCGGGGGTAAAAGCCACATTTGAGACGTGAGCCGAAAGGCTGTCGAGAGTGTGTCGAGCCTGCATGACGATTGGGAATGCCCCTCCGTGTCCTTCGAGAGATATGGGCCATAACTTGGACGTGCAGTCTATCGACCCCGAGGCAAGCCACTTGCCGTTCGGGGAGAAGACAAGCGCAGTGACATCGGACGAATGACCCTCGAGGTTGAACAGAACATCCCCGAGTTTGACGCCTGCGTGTTCGCCTTGTGCGAATGTATTCGCGACGTGTGGGATGTCATTGGCTGCCCTCACCAGGACAGCGCCTTCGGTGTCTCCCGAGGCCAACAGATTTCCGTCTGGTGAGAATCCCACCGACCAGACGGTCTCCGCATGGTGACCCTCTAGGACCCTAACGAGCTGACCAGTTTTTGTACGCCATAGCTGCGTCGCTCCATCGAGGCAACCCGCTGCAACTAGTGTGCCGTTGGGTGACAACGCAACCGAAGATATGTATCCAGCATCTCCGTCCTTCCCTGAGAGCGAGAAGTGTAGCCACTTGTACGTCGTAGGAGGATGACCGCAAACGAGTTCTCCGTCGGATATTTCTCTGTCACTTCCACGCCAGCTTTCATCCTTGTCCTCATCATCGGGTTCGTCTGGGTCTGTATCCATCGTGTCGTTGTCTTTGCCCTTGAGCGAGGAGTTTATTCCCCTCAATTCACGTTCGCGCTGCTTCATCACAAGGTCAACGATATCGAGAGTGGCAACTGAGCACTGTGGTTCAGCAACAACCTTTATGTTATCGGCTTCGCAGTACGCACCTTTGTCTTCGTCAACGTCGATCTTTGGTCTGGTTCTCTCCAGGTATTCAGCGAAGTCTTCAACTATCTCTTCTTCCTGGATAGGAAGGTTGAGATTTATGTGAAGAAACTGTGAGTTATACTTACGAGGGTCAGTGAATATATATCTCCATGACAAGCGATAGCGACCTCGGCGTCGGAGTGCTGTGTTATGGATTGATATAAGTAAAGTATGATGGATTTGCGACCATGGTTATGCGTACCCGCAACAGGTATTCCAGCAGTATATCTAGCCAAGTATGTGTCTATGCAGTTTTTAGTACATCCAACAACTGACTAATCAGAGTACTCACCGGCTGAGAAGGTAGATTTGATTCAACATCACTCTCCGACCCGCTGTCGCTCACGGCCGGTGCACTGCTCCCCTCTCCGCCTGAATCGGGTCCCCGAGGCAGTTGATGAGGTCCAGCACCTGCTTTGATGTGCAGATAAGCACCGATTCTCCATTTCACCTGGAAGTAACGCAGGAAAATGCATTGATCGTATTTCGGCTCCTCCGAAGAGACTTTCAACGCTGGGATCTGCGGCTGTGGGACTTCAAGGGTAGAGTGACCGAAATGTCGGCTGTGCGAAGGTTCTTCTGTGACGGAGTTACGAAAAGAAGCAATAGAAGGCGAAGGAGAGCGAGAATGAGCTATGCGTTCCTCAGGACCACTCAAATAAAACATTTGAGGTGCCTTCGCAACCTTCGTCTCCAGCTCAAGAGCGACTTTCCCCACGACCATAGGAACCCCACCCTGCAGCTCGACCGATCCCCCTTGCTCCACTGACCCCCCACGGGAGGCACCGACGATCCATTCCACTGTCTTGACAAATCCATGAACCATGATGATATCACGACCCCGGAGGTCGATACCAAGTTCGTTCCTGGCGTGCTCGAGCCATGCACTGTGGTATTGTTTGACATAATTCTTGAACGAAATGCTGTTCTCTATGATGGTCTTGGTGGCCTTGTGTGTGATGTACAAGAAGGCAGCCTTCTCCTCTGTTGTTATCAGAGTGTACTTAGCATTAACGCCTGCGACGCCAGGAATCTCGCTAGACAAGGTAGTATAAGCTCAAAATATCCATATCGCAACTAATGCATTACATACGCTCCCGCAGAAGGTTGTATCTTTTGATGCTTCATAGACTTGGTAGTATACATATCGGGCTCCATATCGCGCGTTGAACGTAACGGTCTGATGTATGCTCTCTCCGGCAATCGCTCATGCGAAGGAGGGATCCGATTGTATTGGCGATTCTTTGCGTTGGCGGGGTGATCGCGAGCGTACTTTCCTTTGAACAACTCGACAAACTGGCCTTCCCAGATATAGCCTATATCGCCCAGGTCGATTTCGTCTGCACCTTCGGGCCCTGACGGGCACCATAATGGGTGTCCTTGGCGGAACTCTTCAAGCTGGGATGCGTAGACTTCGCTGATGTGTAACGATTTAGTGGCCATCGTTTACAACTGACGGGGGGATATGTGGATGCGGAAGCTGGGCCTATATGACTTGACACCGTGAGCCTCAGATACTCGCAGCACTGCCAACACGTTCAACGCACATGGGGCCTGAGGCCTGAGGCGCTGCTTGAGATGCATAGGAATACAACAGATAATGGAAGTTCGGAACTGGAAGCTTCGTCACGACAAGGGTATATTGTCGCTCGATCTCATATCGATTGAACTTTGCACAGCTCTATGAGCGCCAGGTTATAGCGTTTGTCTGAACTACAATGCTCTGTTGAGGACTCGTAACATGAGTGAAAACGCATTGACATGCCTTTGTACTTTCTCGAACCTGTTGGTGTGGCGTGATCCAATCCATCCAGCTCGTGTTATTCTAGGCTTGGATCAAAAATGACGAAAGATCACAGAACTGCAGCTTTCCGAGGCTGTACGCCGTGCAGCTGTGCGTATATGTACAGAGATCTAAGAAGAAAGCATTGCCGCGGTGAGGCAGTTCGCGTTCGCGCCAGATTGGGTTCATTAAGCGCTGTACTATGCACGTAGTAGTAAGTGTGTGGCCAGGCCCTTGCCGGTGGGTTCTCACGGACCTCACATCCGCTTTTTTGTGTCGAACTATGTATGACATATATAAAGTACACTCCATAGCACATACGAGAGATATCCAAACAACCATTACATGTACGAAATTCCAACTCAATACAAGAAGCCGAAGCTACAAACGAAGAATATCCACAATATTCCAAATTCTCACCGTTGAATCGTCCGAACACGATATGACATGGCAGTCATCTGGACTAAATGCTACGTCCTTCACCTTATCTTCGTGGCCCATCAGCTCAGCGACGAACTCGCCGCTCTTCACGTTCCAAACCTTTACAGCACCGTCTGCACATCCGACAACGACGAACTCCCCATCCTTCGAATATGCGACAGTATTCACGATCGAGGGATGATCGTCTTCGAGACTGTACTTTTCTTGGCCTGTGTACGAGTCGCAAAGCGTCACTCGACCATCGTACGAGCCAGAGACGACGTCGTTGCCATCCGGAGAGAACGCGGCTGACCACACAGGGCCCGAGTGCTCAGCTAGGAGGACAAGTTCGGCTCCTGTCTGTACATCCCAAATACGAGTTGTCTCATCTTCTGCAGCGGTAACTGCGCGAGTCCCGTCTGCTGAGAATTTAGCACTCCATATGAGCCCTGTGTGACCCTCCAGTTTGGATACAGGGGACCCGTCGTTATTCCAGACATACGCATAATTGTCAGCGCAGCTCAAGACTCGGTGAGAATCAGACGAGAAGGTCACACTCATGACCACAGCTGCATGGTCCTGAATCGTGACTAACGGCTTGCCATCCGCGCCATCCCAGAGTTTCACCATACAATCTGTCGACCCCGTCGCAATGTACTTGCCGTTGGGTGAATAATCGCACGTCCATACGTCTCCGGTGTGTCCCTCGAGCTGTGCAATCTGGTAATGACTATCCAGATTCCACAAGATCCCCTTGTGATCTGCGCCACCGGATACTAGTTTAGTGCCGTCAGGAGAAAATGCCGCGGTATGCGTGCTCTCCCGATGACCGTCGAGCTTCATGAGAAGGGCCCCTGTGACGAGGTCCCACACTCGTACAGCACGATCCTCGCAGGTAGTGGCTAAGCGATTTGTGGCGGGTGATATAGCGATAGAGGTGACGGCACATCCATCGGCGACATGGTCGGCAAGAATCATGTGAGGATATTTGACGAGCTTGTCGTTACCGAGGTAAATCTGTCCATCGAGCTGTACAGACGAGCCATATTGACGTCCCTGTGTGGTGGTTCGCAAACTAGGGTAGCGTTCATACTGGGATAGTTCAGATGAAGGTGGTGCGGGATCAAGGCGAGACGGCTTATCCGTGGGCGCAGGAGGAGGGATGAAAGGAGTGTCGACGGGTAGCGCCTGATCTTCTGGGATAGTTCCCTCTGGATGTACGACTTCTGTAGTCGACTGCTCTGACATCAGCCCCGAGGAAGAGGCTTTGGCAAGGGGCTGATTATCTTGGTCATCCTGCTCAACTTCAGCCTCGGCCTGAGCTTCAGCAGCTCGCTGTTTTCGTTCGTCTTCTTCTCGCTGGAGCGTTTGAGCAATCGCAGTCTGTTTATCTTGCTCTTCCTGTTCAACTTGATCTTGCCGCGCCACAGCGTTTAGTAAAGCCTCGGTGCGTTGTCGAACTATGATATCTTGGAGAGCGATGTAGCCAACTGATTTGATCAATCAGGTGGTTGCAGACGATCGGAATAGGCAGTATACATACGCTTGTTTTCATCTACGGTGATTGTTGGCCGATCTTGCTGCAGCTGCGCGGCGATATTTTGTGGCCAGAAGTCTCCCTAGGAGGGAGGTTCGAAGGTTACTTACGGGATTTACAAAGAGATACAGCAGTAGAACATACCGGAAATAAGCCCGCCAGATCGTCATGGCTCGCTATAGCCACTTCTGCGTCCGAGTTCTGCAAGATCATTAATAGGTAGCTGAAATAATATTAGGGAATTACGTACCTCGAAGATATAATCGATAATATCATCCAGGGGGAGGGAATACTACGCGCAGGTGGAATTAGTAGAGCCAGAATAAGACGCGGGTTGTGTATATCTTACACCATGGCGTGCGGGAACTTCCTCCACCGACATATCAAACTCGGCTAAGACGGCCGTAGGTTGGTCTTCATCTGGTCCGCGTGGTAATTCATGAGGGCCGGCGTTGGCAACTATCTTACGCATCCACCAAATCCTATGTTTGATCTTGTAGTAGGATACGAATACGCTCTGATCCCGGGGGAAGTTCATCGCAATGTTTTCTTGTGAAGTGATTGCACTAAGACTGTCTTCTTGCAGAATCTCTGGGCTTTTCCCTTTGCCCGAAGCGATCGAGGGTCTCGGGGAATGTGAGCGCAGTAGAGGAGTCTGTGCTTCTCGCCCTTCGGGTCCGTAGCGAGTATCAAAGATATATCCTTCACTGCTGTCGATGTTGAACTCGAATCCTGCTTCACCGACTCCACCGACGGTCCCGGTTAATGCCATTGTCTGTGTGCTGCGAACACCACTTCTATAAGCAGCAACAGACCACGCAGAAGTCTTGACAAATCCCTTGATGAAGATGATTTCGTCCGGCTTGCAGCCTAATTCGAATGCATCCCCAGAAGCGAAGTTACACCAACTGTCGTGGTTCTGCAGCATGTAGCGTTTCACAGCAGGCGAGTCAAGGAGATACGTCTTGTCGGAGAAATCCTTCAGCAATACCCACGCGCCAGCTTCACTGCTGCACGAGAACTGATATTTCAGGCCGCCACCAGCAATGTTGGCAGCATTTCTGCAATCGGGATGTGAATGCCATGATGTGGACAATAGGATACAGTACTTACGCCCCAGCCTGTAATTTCGCACTTGTATGTCCAACACTGGAGCTTGTAAGAGGTCCCGGAGCACGATAACTTTTCATTGTTCTGAGCAACTTCTTATTAAGTCGCACAGGTTTGAAGCCAACCGGCACCCCATCCTTGTTCACCGTTTCATCGTTGACTGTGGCGTTGAATAGTCGGACGAAAGCTCCCTCGGGGTCGATCATGCCAACATCTCCAATACAAAGCTCTTCGCCATCGGGTGGGGCGGGATTCCACAGAGCATCTCCATCACGATAGTGCTGTAGTTGAGTGGCGAGGATTTCGGCGGCGAGACCCATCGGGGTAAAGGCTCTGCGTGAATGGGGACGTAGGAGAGGTGTTTACTGAAGGACAAGAGAGCGTTAATCATATAAAGAGGAATACAAGTCGTCAATCCGCGAACCTAATATCTACCAGAGATAGCCATCGATGCAGGACAGCTTTCTTACTGCACGACCATAGAAAGATGTTCGGAGATGTGACTCGGGCTGTACAGTGAAGCTATCCAGACATCCTCGTATTGCACAGTTTCTCCATTCAGCGACCACGATTATATACCCTCCTACACCCTCTCAGCCACGGTGCACTGCCCAAACCGCGCCAGTGCCGGGCACGTGGACCTTATACAGACAAGTGATAATCAAGAATGTGCATAGCGCCAGACCAGCGTAGAATGATGTCGAGTTAGAATGGCGTGTTCTCCATGGGTTGTAAGCCAGCTGGTTGAAGACGAGATATGCAAGCTATTGCAAGAGATGTTCGAGAACATGGTGAGCATGAAGCAACAGCAGTGCAACAGCTCGAGCTCAGCGGGTTGGGCGCCAAGCAATCACCGAATGGAGGCGTCCCTGATCCGCCCGTATAACCCTAACCCCTAACCTCACCTCTAGAATAAGTTGTCGGGCTGGTACTAGTGGTTGACACATAGTACTGTACTCCTCGCAGATAAAGAACAGAGTGGTACGTTCATATTAGTAAATCTTAGTATCTGTCATTTTGCAGACCCTTCGCATGATGATTTGGAACTGTCTGGCAAAATTGTTGAGAGCAGGACCATATCTATCATCCAGGCCCGTACTCCGCGTACTATGAGACAATGTTGGCTCGTAGAATGTAGACCATATGCACATACGCTTCCCATCATCGTAGTCGATAATCTTCTCATTATGTAAAACTAACGAGCTTGTATTCTACACTAGTACCTCCCGCGACAGATCCCAGTGCTCGTCTCCAGCCTCAAAGCGCATCTGTTCGTAACGATAATAGGCATACGAATGTCGATAATCATGGAAGCGTATGTCGGTGGATTTTATATCACAATCCTAACCGGAGGTCAAAGCTCCGGTGCGCAAGCGTTCTCACACATTGACTCACAGAGTACAAGGGTGTGTTCGAAGTATGCCACAAGATCTAGGAGCGCTGGGCAAGACTGGACCCAGGAAAGCGGAATCTCTCAATCTCGAGCGTAAGTAAAGTACTCCTCTTCTCGCCATATAATGATCAACCTGGTGTGTGATCCCCCGTAGTAAATCGCTACCCACACTCTCCGAACACCGGGTCGTTGACACATCCGAAGCCGAAGATCGTTCGTACAAGTGAAGCTCTTGATCGCAGCTGACCTTAACGAGAATTTGGGGTTTACCGGTCTCGGACACGCATTACGCAAGAGCAGTATGCATATGTGCCTGACTACTCAATCGGGCAACGGAGCACACGCACATTAAGTACCACTGGCCGTTAAGTTGTCGACTACCAATCAGTTACAGAACGAAATCATGCAAACACTTGCATTGGATATCTCCCATGTATGGCTCGGAGATCAGAATGCATCATCGTGATTCGTGAGCATCATTGCAGTGAGTAGATCAGATATCGTTATCTGCGTTGTTCCTGTGACAAACGCGTGTCTACGTCTTCACGCAGATCACCGCATGCTAGAACTCGATTCCTCCCGCGACGCTTTGGCAACTAAGGGTTTTCCATTTCTTCTACGTACAAGGAATTACTTACGAGAGACGCTATTGAAAACAAGTCAATGGCCTCTGAAGAATACATTAAATTGGCCCTTCAACGCGTGATCCTCGCTCAGGCAAGTTTCCCCGTCACCGGTCGGGTCGGAGGGCATACAAGCTTCAAGGGAGACATGCCTTGACGACACTTACTACAAGTTTATTCAATGCACGGCAATCCATCTGGACATGCTTCCGTATGTCTTATTTCCGGTTCATATGTTTTGACCTCTCGCCTTCGAGTTTTAATCAGCGCTCACAAACGCTCCGAAGTACGTAACTTACAGGCGCAGCGACAGCTAGAGTCAAGCGTGAAACCCGAGCCGTTTGTATCCACAGTTTTACCGAGACACCGTCAGAGCAGATAATATGCAGACGTGACAAGCAGATACCGTACAAGACGCCATTACCGACATCGAGTCCCACTTCAAGGGTTTATTTCTCAGACCGCCCGGTGTTTCTGTTGGAAGATGTGTGTATGTGCCTGGTCACGATCAAATAACTTCGTGAGGTAACCATAGTGTAACCATTCATTGTAGGATAATCTGGGCGATCAACCCGCATATTGCTCTCTCTCTCTCTGCCAGTGGTCTTGGCCGCTTTATCTGGCGTACCTGTCAGTGACACTGGCAGCAGTACAGCACGATCTGGAATCTGACGGCACAAAGCAAGCACACTTGCGATACATGCACGTAACAGCTTCTGTCTTGCAACATAGTAACCAACATTCTCAGACCATAATCTGGCCCACGTACATATATCGAGATATCGCACCCATGCGGTTAGTCTTCGTGAATCTGATACGTCTTATGTTCTCCCTGACATTTCATTATGGATGCGGATTTGCGCTCTGACGAAGTGGTGCACTACACACTATCCAGAAGCTAGGACTATCAGAAACGAGTTGTGCGAACCGCACCTGTCTTCAATCATTAGATTGATGCGATGAATACTAGTAAGGTGCGCCGTCTTCGACTTCGACTTTTTGTTGAAATACCTTGTTCCAGTTAACCGGTGTATATGCATCTGTGCGGTAATCGGTGCCCCTTGTTCGACCTGGGCCAGTGCGGTGGACCATGAACAAGAATATTAGTGTGATCCGCTGTGCACGCGCCGAGTCTAAGGTAGGTTCCTCCTCTCGATTGATAGCGAGCGGTCATGACACTGGGACTATGTGTAACCTGGAACCTCGCGTATATATCAGCGCTCCACGTTATTATGTCGTACTGCCTGTTGTTATCGCTGACTCTTCGTAAAAATGCGTTAGCCCAGGGGATCGGGAAAGCAAGTATTCGATAGTACTTATCATGATTCATTTGACGTATTTAGAGATGATGTTATGATTAGCAAGAACTAGTAGATACATGACAGAAGACATGGGTATACACATTGGAATCGGCGTCCTGTTCCAATCTCTCACGGAGCGGAACAGGTTCAGAGAGGCGAGGAATTTGTGCGTACTATGATACATCTGAGGACAGTGGACGTCGAAAGGACTTCGGAGTTGAACAAACGGAAGAGAAGAGACAAAACATCACAGAGAATCAGCTTCTGTGCAGAGTGAAAAGACGTATCCGCTATTGAGCTTTGAAATATGAATTGTCGAAAAAGCTTGAGGGGTCATGTAGATAGAGTCCGTGAGATCGAGAAGGGATTGGGGTAGAGAATAGAAGTTAGCGGTGGCAGTGCAAGGGCTGGGTATAACGCCACTAGAAGAGAAGGGGTGGAAACCGCGGATATGCTTCGATGCCTATCCACGATGAAAGCAGGGCGATAAAACACCCGTATAGCCCTGATGAATGGTGAGTAGAAACGAGGCCGAACAGGAGCCATAGAACGCAGACTGATAATGATGATGATGTTAATGATGAAAACGATGGTGATTCGGGAAATGATGACTTGTAAGAGAAGAGGACCAGCAGAACTGTGACAGTACGTGGCTTGTTTGGCAGGTAGAAACAAGTTGCTGGTGATCGCGTCACGGACCAGTGCGAGAGAAGGTGAAACGATGGCAAAGCGCTCTCCAGTCCAACGGCGGATAGAAAACACTAACGGCATGTGTTTCCTACGTGTTCCCGTTTGAAGTGAGAAGGATGATACATGACGGAAGACGAGGAACCGGTAGTAGAGAACAGCGGTGGCAGTGGGATACCTAGTTCGGCAGACCAACAGACCTAGATGGCCTTGCGGACGGGGCCGCCATGAACGCAGGGCGCAATGTGGTCGAGACTGCGGGCGCAGGCTGGCAGTCACATCCAGGAACATTGCACGAACTTGAGCGCGGCCTAGCAGGGCGCATAACCCCGCCGCCCAGATGTTGGGCATGTCTGTGGGCTGATGGTGGGACTGGAGAAGACCGAGAGCGTTGTCTCCGGGTTGTGCGTGACGGACCTGGGCCTAGTTCTGCCGAACCTCGGAGGTCAAGATAAGACGCACGGTCATATTCCGGAAACTCCGGGTCTGCATCTGCATTGGACGGTGTGTAGCGGCGGTCGCCGTTGAGTAACCAATCCCCTTCTTCATCGGATTCGGAATAATATGATGGTGCGGGGCTGGAGGAACGCGATGGAAGAGGTGTAGATGCGTCTGAGGATGCTGATGAGGGTAGACTACCAGAGAAATGGGAGACAGGGGTGTCAGATGGTGAAGCCGATAGGGGAGGAGTAGGCGGCGGATTCTGCGACGTGGGTTCAACGAGACGTGCTACAGCGTCGCGGCGTCGGCTGTTCGACACGTGGTTGCGGTAGTGACGCCGCATATTGGAATTCACGTTGAATCGACGTTGGCAGCCAGGGTAAGGACAGATGAATGCTGTTGGACGCATTAGGAAATCCATCAGTACCGGATGACACGATAAACTAGGAGGGAAGGCTTACGTTTCGCGCCAGTGTGGGTATTGACATGAATGTTCAAGCTACTCGGCCTATTGAACCTGCACTAATAGTAAGCAAGGGTAACGCACAGCAAATCAAGACTTAGCATACCGTTTGTCGCAATGCGGACAACAGTGCTTCTTTTCCTCGTAGGGGGATCCTGGGAGTACATGTGACTGAGTCGGTCGAGAATCTGACTGCCCAGGATATCCCGCGGTATTGGGGGAAGCGACGTGGACATCGTCCATGTAACCAGCCGAGCCCTGGAACCCCCGAAAGCGTCCCATGTCTCGATATGAAGGCTCCTGGATGGCATGCAGGGACGCAGCATCTCGCGATGCCGCGGGCGGATCGACGCGCAAGATGGGCCTCGACCTGAAAGATTCGGCCGATATATGATGAGAATGGGTGCCTCTCCCTGCAATGTAGACGGAAGAAGCTGGACGTGGCTGATACGCGACGTCGTGGCTGGTGGCGATGGTATCTAGGCTTGAAGTCGAAGGGTTGGGTCTGAGCAGATCTAAGGAGTAAGATTGGGGAGTTTGAAGGTGCATGCCATCAGCGGAACGGTAAGGCATGGCTGTGTATGAATGATGCTGGTGTTGTATGGGACCGCGCTGATTCCGGTAATTCTGGGAGGGCTGCGAGGTATTCTGTCGAAGGTAG
The DNA here is from genome assembly GCA_037042295.1 of Irpex sp. Y119-03. Lineage (NCBI taxonomy): Eukaryota > Fungi > Basidiomycota > Agaricomycetes > Polyporales > Irpicaceae > Irpex > Irpex sp. Y119-03. The sequence continues at coordinate 97,286 of JAXQKB010000028.1, forward strand.
TGTTCTGGGTGTTGAATGGTAACTGAATGTGCAACATGAGTGATCAGACGACTTGGTCTTGGTGTGGCGCTTGGTTGCGGATACTGTTGAAACGATTGAGATGTTAATTATGTGGCGTCGAAGCGGAGGATCTACATACGTCGGGAGTCGGTTCACGTTTGATAATAGAGGCGCTGCTGCTCATCGAGCGATCTCTCCGGCTGTCGTACAGACCGTGCATCATGTGTTCTATTGGCGAGGTGAGCTAAAGGTGTGGTTGAGACAATCTGAGCACGTTACCAGGAAACATTTCGTTGATGCTGGGTAGTGTCACGGGGGAATTCGCCGCAGAAGCCATAGCGAGCGTCGGTAAACAACACAAATTGCTGAATGACAACAAGACGGAGGGCGGGAGAAAGACAGGGGGAAAGCGGTTGGCGGCTGCGGGGGCATGGAGGGCATATATAAAGGGATGAGTAGATTTAAGTGGCACAGCCGAATAACCAGAAGTAGCACGTCAATCAAGATCTCCCGGGGGAAATCTCATCGAAAATGCCGTAATCGGACAGCGTCCCTCACGCCAATCTCCCCGTTATGGGCGCCGTCGGTATGTGTCACGCATGTGTGACATGAAAGGACGGCACACTCTCGGCCTCTCAGGCACACCCTGATCTCAGTCCCAGTCGACTCGAGTATCGCAGTCAACTACATGCATCTCTCGGTACTCAGCACTCAGCTACTTTTGAGCTATACCAACTCATTGTCTGCCTGAAGATCGACATTAATCGGGCAGTTGTTAAGGAACAAACGAGAAAATCACTCGGCAATATGGCTCGAGACAGGCACGGGCTCCGATTCGCCGTATAGCCCGTACCCCAATATTGATCACCCTGCGTCCGTTCATGTGTATCGGAAGGATTCAATAAATCGGCGGCAACAAGACTGGGTGGGTGGCACAGTGTCTACTGCCGTACGGTGTGAATCGATGTCGCGTCTTAACATACGCTACGGAAATTAAAGACGTTTACGAAGCTGTGGAATATCTCCTTCATGAAATCTCTCTGCCAGTGCGCGACCGCTAACCATGCTCAGGTGTTCTGTATGAGAACTGCTTAATCATTACCTGATGGGCAACATCGCTTGCCCCATCACCGCTGAAGGCGGCCTGATTGCTATTGCTCGCGCTCTGGTCAGATTCTCAAATGATACCGTGAACAGCTACAGGCCTCGCTGTCACCGGATTGACAAGGTCTCGGACAGTAGCACAAACATCCTGGGAGGTGACAGTAGCCGGGTGTGACCCCTGCGTCATGCAATCTTGAGATGAAATTCCAAATATGGTATAGCGCATAACGCGTTCGGAGGGATTGTCGCGATCCTCAGACAACACATTGATCGGCGTTTGACTTTAGTGTGGATCTTCGCAACCGACAGGCGAAACGATCTGAGAGTGGCCAGCCCAGCTCGCTTTTCTCTACCTGCCAGACTAGTACTGTCACAAAAACCTGGCAACATGCGTTTTCCATCTTCTGAATCCACTTACGACGTAAAGCAATACCTGTACTATGGAACATGTGTGGCACAAGCTAGCCAAAGTGACTTGAAATGGACATAGTTGTCACAAAGGGGGTACTTGAGATTTCTGGATAGAACAGGGATGGCAATCGCGCTGGAACGACTGCGGGGACTTGAGCCTCTTGTTCTCGGCAGAGCCAGGTATTATCTGTGGACCTGAAAGCAAGGTGAACATTCAAGACCGAGAACAGCCCATATTTCTCCTCCGTCCTCCTTCTGGCATAGATGAGCAACAAGGTGTCGTCACAGTCTACTGAGCCACATTGCAGCAACGTTGCATGGAAGAATCTCACCGTCGGAAGCTGAGATTCTACCGCTCGAAAGCATGCCGGAAGGTTGGAAGGCCACTTGTTCTGCTCAAGTGGGAGTCTCACGCGCCAACTGCAAGGTACTCTCAAGGCGCTCGATCGCCGTATCGGGCCAAAAGGGGTCGCACGCATTTGGCGCTGGCCTTCTACAGGCGTCCACCGGCAAACTAAGTGAGAACCGAGGGTAGATCAGATCATTTTGGATCATCGTCCACGTTTTGGGGAAGGACGACATCACAGCGAATGATCAGTTATCAGCACACAACGCCTCCTCTCACACAGTACGCCCAACAACTTGGAGAAGATTAATAATCCCATCCTATGATAGAGCGATGATGCGCCATAGAAGCGAACGGGCCGCCATTTCTCCAAGCAAAGCTTCGTTGACGGCCTGTTCCATGTCAAAGCCCATGTAAGTGTGGCAACCTCAATGGACTTGTAAATTCAATTCTGGAACAGTTTCGTCACTTTCCGCCCATGTCGGTGCTCGTTTCAACGCTTCTCAAGCTCCTACTATGCCTACTATGCGGATATCGACCTGTGGCTTTGCGGGCGTTACTGCACTCCATCCGTGCTTCGCGGTAGCCCCCATACTCAACGGTTTCTAGTATGATACCCTGTGGCCAAGCTCTTCAACTGTCCATAGGCTCCTGTGCCACCTTCTCGCGCGAAACTACGAACTCTACCTATCGAGATCCTCAATTACCGACGAAAGTCGGAGCTCTATGTGAGAAATCGCCGCCTCGTGTACCCCACCCACATACCACCCGCGCGCTACCTGCCAACCTGTACAATTCGACAGGCGTTTCCCACCCATGCGAATGGTCCTCAGAGTCCGCTCTGAGCGCCGCAAGCATATGCACCCTTGGACGGCTTCTTCGACATGCTGACTTCTTCCATGTATGTTTCCCTACGCTCGTAGACCTGGGCTCCTCACATGGGGCTCTCGCTCTCTTCCGAACCTTCCAACGCCCGCATGCGGTTGGAGAGTTGGGAATTCCTTTGCACGTCGCTATTCGTTGGCATCGCCTTCCCGTCTCCGCCCATCGGGAATCTTCCCCGCCGAGTCTCAGCCCCAATTTCCGGTTTGACGCCCACTGCTTCCTCTTCTATCTCTTCCTTGTCTTTCAGCTCCGATTAAGGCCTTATGAGCGGTGTTGGAAGGACCAAGCCGAATCCTCGTCCATCATCATGCATCACGCGCACCCAACACCGGAGACGCGTAAGCGGAGTTGAGTTTTCATATTGGTGCCGCTCGAATTCAGTCTAGGTGTGCTGAGGCAGCATGGGTGCCTGGTCAGGGCGAAGTCACCGTTGCTATTTCAGGGCACCTCGGCAGTGAGAGTGCGAAGTACTGAGTAAAGCTATTTCACCACTCGTGCAGCTTTTTATCCGTTCCAAACTTGAACGGCCGGACCACAGATGATGCGGATATCCCCACTTGAACTGGTTCTCTACGAACAGATCTGGTATTAGCCCTGCGATGCACGTTCAAGAGCCTGTGGCGAGGTTTGAATTATTCTGTTCTAACAATATGGTTATGGATAGGTGCGCTGCAGATGATCACTGTAGTTACCTTGTACTACTTGACTGACGCTTTGACCGCAGCGATCAAGTTGCAGGTTCTCCACCAGCGATGCCATAACCGTCTATGGTATGGAAAATTCGAACAAGGGCGGGTGATTAACATCGACGGCCAGATCTACGACAGCGAAGGCATCAATCACCCAGCATTTTTTGACCAAGCACCTATAGGTACGCCGCCCACCAAAATGCGCTTGGATCTCACATATTTTTGCACTACCGCGCCTGCTGGAGCGGCACTGGCAGTACAAGCAGGAGATCCAAGGTACTGGTGAGCAGAAGTTTCTATAGCGTCAGTCTAAATACTTTTGTCGAACAATGTGTTGACGAAACACGACGGGACTCGGATCCCGGCAGATCTTTTCGAATACCCTTAGAAAACAGGCATACACACCGCAGTACGTTCGCGACGATTAGAAACGAGGGGACTGGCCTCCATACCTCTCACGAATGTCGCTGTATCAGCTGATGTGACCCCGCAATGACTGGGACATGAACAACTATTCTCGCAGACTGACATGTCGGTCCAATGTCGACGACAACTAGGCTATTGATGCGTGTCAGGGATGCCTAGGACGAAGAGAACAGCGAGCAGCAGAGGTGAGTGAGATTATCGTTGTGGGTGTGGGCGTCGATGATGGCCTATGATTGCTGCAGTTGTTGCCATTGGCGTGGCGGCGAATATAATGTGCGCAGCATGTCTCGTGTCGACCCTGGCTGTGCTGATTATATTGATCAAGGTCTCCGGCATTTTGATGCTGCGGATGAAGGTGCTCCATCCAATCTTGAAAAATGTTGTCCAGCCTGGATCGGTTCGTCGCGGTTTGAGGAGCTATGGGGAGAAGCCGACACATACTGGAAAGTTATATGTAGTGTGAGTCGGTGCTAGAGTCGAACCCATTTTCCTGCGACTTCAGTCATAGTCTTGTTAACTGTTCGTATTACAGGCTGCGTCCATACTGTGCCGATTACAGAACTTCATGGCGTATCATCACGGCAATATTCCTATCAGTGTATTTTTCTCCCTTGACAGCGGTAGAGTATCTAAAGCCTGCGAAGTGCAAGTTGGTGGAAGTATAGCAGGCTTGCGTGCTGGACAAAAGAACGCAAGACAGAATTTTTATCAGCGTGGGAGATATTTCGGATGCTGGTAATATGGGTTATCTGCAATTGATACGCCCCCACCAAGATCAGAGCTCCGATTCGTATGTAGGTATGTAATCTGCTTCGAACCCGCTCACCAGAACTATTAGATCTCCACATTTGTTGACGCTATGTGTCAGGGCGTATTGACGGTTCCGCGAAATCCCGTCTTTGACAATCTTCGTCGACCCGCCACATCAGTGTCATACAACCGTTATGTCGGACAACTCCATCGATCCAGACATTATGGGCATTAACGGTATCCTGCTCAATACACAGCCCTGCCGACCGTCGTGGCAAGTTCCTTTGCATTTATTATGTCTGATATGTCCGTATCGTTTCACAGAGTCACAGGCGCAAGTAGTAAACCTTCTTGCTCTTGCATCTGCTCTAGTTCAAGCCAGCTACTGACGGCCTCTTTGCTCGGCAAGTCGCCGAATCTAGGTCACAGCTGGCGAACGGCTACATTATGTTTAGTAAATTCCTTTACTCGACATGAAAACAATATTTTCCGTAAGCCGCACCATCGTTTCTAACTCAGACGGCTTGCCTGACACAAAGGTCTAGCATTATATCCCATGTATCATAGTCGGCCAGGGATCCCACTGGTACGAGTATGTAACCCATAGTTGGGATAGTGGTTTCCCTGCCAGTCTTTTGACGGGCCTGGGCAATGCACAACATGACTCCGGATTAGCTTTTCCGGCCGAAAGCCGCTGGAGGTCAGTAGGATACTGAGCATGGCTGATTATCAGTTATATACATACCAACACCCCGCCATTCAATAAGTAGAATCAACAATGTGTCAGTGCTGTTGAAGTACACCACATACATTATCCCGAGTTATTTAAATTCACCACTTCAAGCTCTTAAACGTTCTAGTTGCAGTACTTTGAGCATCGGCCGGCTCGAACCATCGTTTGCCCAATCATCATGATCTCATGGCTTCTCCAATGCAGTGATAGTTTGGTCAAGGCTGTGTGGCCATTGCCACTCGTAGACTCATGGCCTATAGCGGTAGAGTTTGATTTATCGTCGACGCATACCTGCACTGAAGCCTGAGATTCTCGATCAAAAGCCGCGATGGACCGTGTACCAGAAGATGAGGAAGATGATTCGATACGTGATGCCATCCCCAGTACAATGTCCGACACCGTTCTCTGTGATAATTCGGGCGGCGACTGCCTTCTCTGCGGACAGTGAATGTATCATGATGCATTCTGCTAAAAGATCCTCTGAACAAGCTGGTTTGCAGAATTCAAGGTGAGGTATATGTTTCATAATTTATTTTACCAGCATTACAATCGCTTCACTATGAGTCTGTTCAACCATTCGGATGGCAGTGGAAGCAAAGTTCACATGGAGCCATCATCGATACAGGGAATCAATGTCAGCCGACTCGGCCGTGTGGCCACTGGCAGGCAATGGCAGCAATAGATGTCTCGCCCTGCCACACTGGCGGGACCGGTGTCTCAATAGTATAGCCGTACATCTGTTGATACAGATGCTGTTTACATTGCGTATGTTGCCGCGCATAATTGAAACGGGCCACGGACCATAGCCTCCAAAGATGCTGCGAACGATTGGGCTCTACGACTCAACAAGAAGGCTTCCATACGCTTTTCATGATAGTGAGCGCAAACTCTGCCGCCACACAGTATATAGTCAGGTGGGCAATGTGACGTACAGATACATTCAGGCTCCAGATTTGTGTATTGCATTTCATCATAACTCTCGGACTGCCAGATGAATCGCGGTGCCGCGAAGTACGCAGCATCAGTCATCCCACTAGCGGAATCAGGGAAGTTAAGGTCCTGTAGTGAATCTGCAATCGACTTTTAAGGGTAATATCTAGGCATGTTATGCAGTAATACACTTCGATTGAGCAATGCTGCTGAATCCCGAATCGCTCGCAAGACATGATCAGCTCAGATGTGCGCGTTGAACAGAGCAAATACGGCATATGCACAGCTGAGTTTGAACCTCCTATGAAAATTTGATCCGATGCGCTTAGTTCAACGGGCTTATGCGTCCACAAGTTCGTCTCTACCACCAACTACCAACCTTGCAATTGGAGTAAGCGGGCTCTTGAGCCCTGCACGGTCCGCAATAGAAGATCTGCGCTATACGATGGACGGTTTGCCAATCTCCTAGTCTAGCCAAACAAGTGCACAGCGCTCAGTCGTCGCCTTGCCGGATGACCTACGTGGCGTGTTGTTGTCGATGAATGGTATGTAGTCCACAAACGGCCGATCTATTCGTGATATGTATTCAATGAAATTGCAATAGCTAGTGTGTCGTCCTATCACACCGCGAATACTAAGCATAGTACAGCTCTATGCATCGCCAGGTTTGCATCCACGGTCCTGTGGCGGAGATCGAATGCGTGATGTAGACCGAATCATCACAATACCCACCAAACAATGCACGGCAAAGATGGTCGATGCGCGAGATTGCTGTATGGGTATCAACTGGTTTAAGCAGGTGCCACAATTACAAGCGCAAATGGTATCGACAGCTGAGACTGATTTCTATGTCTTTCACAGCGCCCCAACTTCACAACAAGAGCGTTTTTGAAACACCCTCCCACGCCATTATATGTTTGGTAGCGATATGCCGCTATCAGCGCCTCGCCCGAGTACGGGTGCATACGAATCGACCTGTGTACAAACTCCGCAAACTGCAAGAGGAGGGTCGAGTTGGGGTTTGCGTGCAATGTGCGACCTATTCTATGGCCTGCGCTGGGAACCTTAGCTCCGACTTCGAGATGTTGAGATGCGGCTGCGCTGCAGTGTGTTATTGTTGAACCTTACTCTCCAATCTGATGAAGAGGGACGTATTAGCCGCTGGCGCAAGTCATACTTATAATTCCGTGGCTGTGGATCCTCGTTTGTGTGCATCGTGGCCCCGCTTACCGTTCCTGCTCTCTTACTCCTTCCGCAAACCCAAGCATCTTCAATTATCATGTCTACCGACTCCAAGACATCACGCGTAGTACTTCCAAGCATCGAAGAGTTTTATCCAGGTACGTCCAAGCTGGCTTATTTTGTAACCATCATCTGAATGCGCTTCCCCAGAACACCTCTTAAAGCTCCCACATAATGCTATCGATCATGCAGGGCACCCTGCACTCCGTGGACATACTACTATCACAGTGAGTGGGTAACCTTTCAGTACTGGCGAAACAGTTGGCTGACCGTTTGGCTGATGCCGTTTAGAATGGACGTTTATTCCACACGAATACCGACCCAGGTAGGCTATGCGCGATATCTCTATTCTACTCATGATGTCGCTGACTGTGTGCACAGTCTCACATCCTCTACCTACGCCCATTATATCTCGCGGACCATCTCTGTCTCCTAATCTAGTTCCAGGCGGGGAATCACCGAGATACTCTAGGTTTTGTGACCGGGTATCCCAGTCACCATTCACCTCTCACCTTCCTCGCCCCGGACCTCTGTGTCACCCGTCTGATGATCGTTACCCTTCTTCGCCGCCATTTCCTGCAGCCTACTCGCACGGGCGGACTCCACGCGAACACGAGAAAAGGCACGCATGTGCGGTATGCGGCAGAGCGTTCAACCGCCCGAGCAGCCTGGCTATCCACGAGAACACTCATACAGGTGCACAACGTACGTGGGAGTCGTCTGCTTTATTATTCTCGCTGAGACTGACAAGCGTGCCGGATTAGCATATGAATGTCCATTTCCCGGATGCGGTCGCAAGTTCAACGTGAATTCCAATATGCGACGTCACTTCAGGAACCATACGTCGCCTTCGAGACAGACAGCAGCATCACCTTATACATATCCTCTCACCACAGTCCCCCGACCCTTACCCACCGGCGCGCATTGCAACACAATGCGTTCAAGACAAGACACTCAACAGGGTTTACGTCCAAGGGCATGGACTGTGGCTACGTCCAGCTCTTCGACGTACACAGATAGCTCGGACGAAGACGAGTTGTCTCATGACGTTCGGTCCCATCCCGTTCTTGACTATAGGCTCGAAGCCACAATGAAGGAAGCTACCGCGCGTATGGATCACCTTCGGCTACGCTCATGCTCTTCCCCGGGCCTTCTTCCGGCATACATTTTCCACCGCAGTATATACCCTCCACCACCCCCTACTGCAAATGATGCACCTAGCACCATCACCAGTGGGCCCCGATCCGACTAGATCCAGTGTCCTGGTTATCACAAATGCTAGACCGTATCGACGTGGTCGAGACATTTTCCCATTAAGTATTCAACGAGGTGTACGATAGTTCCGATGACCTTCGATAGTGCCATCTCACACAACGTTATTTATCATGTATCACCAATCAACGCAATCAAAAGTGTCCTATATTTTCCCTCAGATGGACAACCTGATGCACCGGCCGAGCCTAAGATATATACTGATGTATGTTCTAACAGTAGTGTGACATCGTGCTGTCTCTCAAGCTGTGTACCAGTCACGGTAAGTATATTCCCCAAGAGCGCCGATCAGAGCTCGTAAACGATCAATTATTGCTTGATGTCAAGCTTAAGAGAAGGGATAGCAGGAACAAACCGCGACATATTAGGATGCATAACACGGATACTACTCACTTAACTTGGAACTTGAAGCTCACCTTTGTGTCCGAGATCAGGCCTAAGACTCACTGGCAATAACTACTAGGTATGCGCACTCGCAGTCCAGTCATATGCATGACAGTATCTGTGCTCCCATGTCGCAGGCCATATATCATTATGATCAGTTGAACGTGGAACGTGGAACGTGGAACGTTCACTGGCAGCTGCTGGCAATGTTCACACTGGCATGCCAGTGTGATGGGCCTTCCTTCACTGATCTCTGTATCAAGCCGGCACTGCCTGCAGCGGCGTAAATCATAGAGTGTAGAAAAGTTATATCGAGTATTTAAATGACTGCGCTTCTCCGGTTCCGGTGCAACCAGTCCCTGCACAACAGCTGAATGTGCTTTATCATAGACGAACTTGAACAAATATCCTATTCTTTGATCTAAGCGCCGACTGATAAGCCAAAACAACGGCGGACAACACAGCCCCGCCCCGTGTCCGTGTAATATCCTACGCATGGTACTGCAACATGCTCGCCACCGGAACACATCTTGAGCTTGAAATCTGACCCGACTACAATGGTACTGTAGTCAACGATCCGGCGGCGCCATCACCGCTCTGATATGACTAAAAAGGCAATTACGTTTTGCGATCTGAGCTCGGGAGACGCCGTCACGGTGACCACTGACGGTGGGGTTTGAACTTGAAGGCCTGCTCATCGTGTTGAGCAAAGCGACGCAGCTCTACAGGAAGAGGTGAGGAGTATCATTCAAGCTGTCTCGAATCCTCTTAATAACTGCCTCTAGCACAGTTCTTTGCGATGAAGAAGTGTCAGCCTTAGTCACTCAACTTGGCAAGCGGCGCTACTAGTACAAGGCATCATATTCGGTTCTACGCAACGTCCGACTCCGTGAAATCTCAAACTTCTTTTAGCTTCTGTTACGCATTTACTTCCGCCGCAGAAGTTGCAGTGTCTCAATTATACAGTGCTATGGGCCCATTAGCAGGTGCTGGGTTGATTCGCTTCAATGTTATCACGGACACCTCAACTGCGTACTCGCAGTACCTGCCTGGAAACACTCAATTGGATGAAGGCGAGTCAAGAATTGTGGTGGCTAGACTTGCTGTGCACTGTGATCGGGCACCGTTTCTTCCGGATCAACGACCGCAAGAAAATACTACGGAGATATGGCAATGTCAGTGTCTTACGTTGATGGATATACATATACGACGGCCTGCTATATGGAGCTTACCTCCAGTCCTTGCATCAAGCCTGGGTTCACACTCTAGCTGGTCACACAAGACTATGACCTACGAGCAAACACGCTCCCAGCCTTCGCTACCCCCTATTCGTCAAATATTCCCGGGCAAGTATATCTCAACGCATTAGTACGTCCGTTCATACTTTGACTCATCAAAAATTCTACCAGACTTGTTTCTATCAACTCCACCGCACGGGGATCAAGATAATAGAGAGACACGACGTCTTATGGACCCGGTACGACCGACTCATACGTCTATGTCGTACAGATAACACCTGACAAGTTTTTGGAAAGATCATGGAACATGCCCGCCTCTCCCCGTCTCTGCAGATCCCACATAATGCCGCAACTTTTCGATTTACCCCGCAACGAATACATCTGTTGCCACCAATTCACCATAAAGATGGCTCGGCAAATGATGTGCCTACATCCTTACCGGGGCAGGCGAGTCTACCCGGTCCCTCTTCCGAGTCAGCGAATAACGGGGGCACGCAACTCCCCCGTCCCGCTAGGCCACCACTGCGATACACATGTACAGTATGTGGTAAGGCATTTGCTCGGTATGTACTCTCTGCTCTCTCACATTGGGTTTTACTGAGCGCTGTGCATCCACCAGCCCCAGTAGTCTCAAAACGCATTCTTACAAACACAGTGGTATAAAACGTAAGAATCAATGCGGATGGTATTCATCACGCTAACAGACCATCTTCAGCCTACAAATGCTCATTTGCCGGCTGTACAAGGGCATTCAGTGTCAAATCCAATATGAAAAGACACTTGACTACTCATCGACAGTCACGTCTCTCCCAAATATCACCACCAACTTTTGAAGATACCATTACTCACCCAAGCTCGCAATCGTCCTCTCTGACTAGCTTCCCACTACTTGCACCCGGGGCTTTCGCACAGCAACCCAATTCACACGTGCCATAAGCCTGCTGAACCCTTCAGGGCCTTTCTGCGAGGCTAAGGGCACGGTGTGCCGCAACCTTGACAGTGGCCGCCATTGGTCCTGTCTTGAAACGATAGGTAATGCGGTCGCACCAATACCTCTAGGGCAGCGGCAAATTCGGAAATAATAGCGTTGAGAGGGAGCATACATGTCTTCTCATTCTCTCCAAAATCACACGAAACTCGCCGTGCGTTAATAACAGGATCGGGAGGTGGTAGCCATGAAGAGAGCTATCAAGTCACTGGTTGAACATGGGTACTATGCTGAGACTTGCTGTACCATCATGTCCGAGCCACATCGGTCAATTCTGGGCTCATTTCACAATGCGCGGCCCTCGTTGTCTTCACGTAAAGTGTATTTACTTTTAATCCATGCCATTATTGTATTACACCTTTACTTTTCTTCTCATAGGTCTAATCTTTGTGCGGCGGTTCCCAAGCTTTGTGTTCGGACTTCTTCGAAGTCAAACATGCGCGTTTTACGGATGAATAATTCACAATCCTTCAAAGTTCCGTGGCCATCGGTTTTGCACCGTCTTCTCATCAGCTACGAACTCTTGTGTTTTGTCAAGAGTTCAAACCTTCGGAAAACTAGCGGCAGATAGAGGCAAGCTGTCCCAGTGCTGCAGCGAAGGAACGATGCATGACACAAACCTCTTGAAAGTGCGTTCCAAAGACGCTCAATGATCCGCTCCAGGTCGTAATTGAACCCCACTGTCTGTTCCAGAATACTGTCCAGGGAGGCGCGCTGACACCTTGCTTTTATTGGTGCGATCTACGTCTTGCTGTGTCTCTCCAGCGCAAAAGAACAATATCCGGGCATCTGCGATCCTGCGTCGGACTCTTGAACCTGGCGATATGACTCTCGATCTCACGAATTATTCCCCAGCGATACGCCCGCGAGGCGGCGTCTGGCTCCAAAGCTTCCGAGTTGAGAGGGGAAAGTAGATACTCACGGAATGGCGTACCTATGTTCGTAAGTGGCGTTTCTCTCTGTCGGATGCTTACACGGTACTGTATTCGAAGATATTTAACGACTTCTGTCACAGTTGTCTGGTTGTATCTATTCGAGACCGCGCCAGGTGTTTGCCAGCAATATTGTATCACGGCATTTTCCACATCGCGCAGGCACCGTGATTTGTAGCCCCTCCGATGTACTCAGGGCAGAGTCGTCGTTCGACATCGTTCCTGTCTGACTCATCGACTGACGACTAATCCACACTGGCTGTCAGCCGTCCGGAATTGAGAATGTTGTCGAGATTTTTGTGGCCACGGTTTCTATGGCCACATACAAGGAGCCAACATTCTAGATGCCATTGCATGCCTATACAGTGTACTACTTGACATCCATACCTGTGGATCGACCTGGGATAAACATTACTTCTCAATTGACCGATGTGGTTCGCGGGACCATTTTGTATTGCCCGCGGCAAGAGAGGAGGGCCCGGCAATGCTTCAGGTCAAGCTATAATGAGTGGGACTCGGATTCGGAGGGGTAATACTAGCCGTCACGACCCTTGTGGTACCTCGTTGTGAAATCCAGTCCACACAGTTTGCATACTCTTCGCTGGCTACACCCATTCCGCTGGGCCGTGATGACGATGATGTTGGCTTAATTAAATGTGCCAGAGAGCGCACAGGAATATCGTGGCCATCGACGGCTCGCCATCTATCGGAATGCCGCCACTGTGTGTTATTTGCCTCTGATAGCAGTACCAATACACCGTTCGAACTCACCCATTCGGAATACATGCTTCCACGATGAAACGAGTTCTGGTCGTGATAAAAACAAACTATCTGCCATAATATACACAGACTTGGGTATATTCAGCCATCGCCGAAGCATCTGCCACTACAGAATTAAATTACAGCGTCCTATAGATGTCTCGAAACCGGCAATGAGCTAATTACCTGGTTTGAAAATCTACACGGCCTCTCACCAAAGCTCACGGTGTGAATGAGAGCAAGATGGCTTCAGTCGACCGTAAATCAAATCCCTTGATCAAATCCACCTTCTCGACCACCTTCTGCCCTACTGGTCTGACATTACTAGTCTCCCAACTCTGCCCCGCCCAAGTAAGGTTTTGAATATCGTCAGCGTGATTGATGAGTATCCTCCTTCCTTCAGCCTTCCCGTGCTTCCAAGCAGTTGCATTGCCCCCAACGCTGCTGGCTTCACTCCAATACAGTATCGGATCAATATGAACGCTCGGTCTCGTCCCAGTTGAGCTGAGGAGCCAGGCATCCAAGTTGATGAACGCTGCGCGCACCAGCTTGCCATCTTCGTACGCCGCGTATCCGCTAACATTATCATCCCACACGGTGAGCTCGGAGATCTGGGCGTGGCCTGAAGACCCGATGAAGCTGTTGATGAAGAGGCCGGCATAGTAGCTTGGCTGGATGTGGGGTTTCTCCGGAGGACTCAGAGGCGATCCGTCTATTGTGGATCGGTTCAGTGTAACCGGCTGAATCTGTGGAATGATGGAAGGGCCATCCAACGACGCGAGGGTGAGCATCGTGATTGAAGCGAGACCATGATAGGATAGAAAGAAGAACAAGAGAGATAACAATCAGAGGACAGGCTCACAAAGTTGTATTTGAATCCAACACCCTCGTGAAACAGCACCTGGGTGATGTCCTGCGTTGCGGCTTGCAGAGTGTAATCGATAACCCACAGGGCTGCGCCGGCGGTATTGCTTACACCTGGGGCACCATGGCATGCGATGCTTCCAGTCTCCCTGTCGAGAACTCGGTCAGCATGGGCGGTGATAAGTGTGAGAGCGTGTTTGGGGAGATATAGACGAACCCCAGTATATAAGGGAATCCTTGTGCCAGGGTCGCCTCGATATCGTCGCGGAACACCGTGATATTCCCTCGGACGTTCGTTTTGCTCATAAAGGATGTCAATGGGAAGTCTCCACCACTACAGAATGCCGCTGAGTATCGATGTTGTGAGATCCTAGTTAATCGAAGCAGACCAATTCCAGTTAGTAGCCGCCGTGTCATCACGGATACGATACTCACGTTGTGGTAAGTTTCCCGGGGACACTGTCAAGTATGCCTAGGGAGAAGATTTGACGAGGAGTGAAGCCTTGTCCTGCGAAGGAGGCACCTTGGATAGCAACCGAACCAGCAGAAGGATGTGATTGTATTTCCTCTGCCACAGGTGTCGAGATGTTGATCCAATCCGCGACATACTGCTGAACTGTCCAATTACTGGGACGAAGTCCATTGTTCTTGTATAGGTCCGCCTCGTTTCCTATGCATACGCCCTCGTGAGACCGGTTTGTACTTGAGACTACACAGCATTCCTTTTGTCAGTGACTCACCAATCTCCAAAAGATCCAAAACCACTCCGGCGGCTTGCACAGCCGCAGAGCTAAACGCGTTTAGAATCGAATTGGCCATGTTTCTCGCATTCGTGGCATTATCGAGCCCGAGATTGATGCCCCAGGTCATATGTGTACCTGCAACATTCAACACGATGATCAGTCAATCTATGATGTCGCTCGAAATCTAATCTCAGGCTAGAAGTGGCCCGAAGCAAACTCCGAATACGCACCCGTAGGCAAGAATCTTGATAGGGCATAATACTCGTCGCCGACTACAACTCGAGTAGCTTCGGGGTAAGGCGTAATAGTATTGGGCGGTGGAAAATCTGCGCTCTCTATCTAAATCAGGAGAAGTAGAAGTCAGCGTATTTGATACAAGATGATAGAGTAAGAACGTGATCGTGGTTGTTTGAGTTTATGTAAAACGGTGAGGTCCCCGAGGGACTAAAAGAACAACAACATCCTCATAGAGGCGGAGATGGAAGATGGCACTGCACAGCTACTTACAGTAACAGTCGGAGACCAAATTGTATGATCTTCTGTGTTGGCTCCAACTCTGATATGAGGAGGTGTTCCAGTGAGATGGGCGTAGTTGAGCAATGCCTCGTGGGTGAATTGATTTCTCGCATCTGTGCCCGCCCAATCTGGCCAGCGATCTTGTTCGATACTGAACCCAAGAAGATTTGAAGGAAGTGCCTTCGCATCGCCGGGGGCGACAATTGGGATAGTAGTATTCTGCGAGAGGGCAGAAGGCGCAAACAGGAGAGCTAGTGCGCTCAAGAGATGTACGACGTTCACCATGCTCCTAAAGTCTGGAGGGGCTGGTTTCGAGTCGTCGGTGAGTCCTAATGGGAACCTTCCCCGTCACAGATATTTATACTCTTTCCGCCCTCCGCTACACCATACGTCACGCGTACACAGTGAAGTCGTCCGTGCATCAGAAGAGCAAAAGAGCATTCCAGGTTGAGCCCACTGAGTCCTCGAACCACGCAAGCTCTGCGTGAGACAAGTCGACGGGTCCCGTGGACGTGTTTATTATAGCGAGTCTGATGGGCACTGGACCGAGATTGCTCGTCGCACCTCCGGAAGGGCTGCAGAAGAGCAAACAGAAGGCGTACAACGTTCCTCGTGGCCTGTAATGGCGACAAGGGGCCGAACTGGGTGTAAACCGTGGTCCATAGCAGGCAATTTCGTGGCACATGTGATGCGTAGAAGTTTCGAAGGGGGTTAGAGAGGCAAGTCCAGAGCTGTTGCTTAGCAATAAGAGGAGTTGCTTTCAGTTCGACTGACAGCGTTCAAAGGAGCGACTACGTACAAACAACACGCTTCCAGACGTGTCCACTATTCGCGCATGGCTATTGTACTCGACGAGCGGCGGTGGCCTAGGTGAGAAGGGTTTTGTATAGCATCGCTACTAAGTGCTGCCCGCTCACAGTGAGACAAGCTCGAAAGCGGATCGCTCGCGGTTGATGAGCGGGTGGTCCCAGGTCAGCTGAGCATGTCGCTCGAAATGCTCGATGTCGACATGTAAGTTCAAGTCACGAACACAACGCAGAAAGGGCCAGGATCGCAGTGAAACGTGAAGGGTGGATGGCGTACAAGTTCAAGAGCTCTCCGCCCCGTCACACAGGTGACCGAATGAAGTGATCGACAGCTTTGTGGCGTCCAACCGCCCTCACTTCCAATTTCGGAAAACGGCGGGCGACGGAAGTATGAGGCTCATGTGATTGCAGCAATCAAGCCCAAGTTATGTAGCCTTATCAGGTAGTGTTCGAGCAGGTACTACGCCTCGCCTCTACAGTAAACCCCATTTTACTTATGCTCACCAGCCCTGGGCGAACTTTTGCTTTTGAGAAGATTTCATAGCCTTTATATATCTAGTCTGTACGGATAATACAACTTATACAACTTTGTCACAATCAAGCCAGCCCTATCTATCCATCCAATGTCCTCTTTTATTACATACGTACGCTCGAGAACATTATCCAAGGGCATCAAACGAACAGGAAGACCAGAGCCGCCTCATCTCAACGACGACAAACCACAGCAGCTTAGAGCAGGCATGTAGTCTCGACGATGATGCCGGTGACGCGGTAAGGATCTGCAAACGAGCGAACACGATAATAAGTCAGTCGATCATTGATTGAAGACATTAGGTACGAGAAGCAACGTACCGATGTTGGAAGCCGGGCGACGATCCTCGAGGTAACCGTATCCCTGAGCACTGACATGTCTGGGGATACGAATTGAAGCACCACGGTTGGCGACACCACTCGAGAAGGTGCCAATGTGTCCAGTCTCGTGCCTGCCGGTCAATCGGAGGTCGTTGTCCTCGCCGTAGACGGCGATGTGGTCATTGTGCCTCTTGGCAAGCTTCTCGATGGCAGCCTCGATCGCCTTCATGCCTCCTGGCTCACGCATCTCCTTGGTAGAGTAGTTGGTGTGGCAGCCGGCACCGTTCCAGTCACCCTGGAGGGGCTTAGGGTGGAAGGAGACCTTGATGTTCCATTGCTCGGCGATACGAACAAGGAGGTAGCGAGCCATCCAAAGGTGGTCACCCATGGAGATACCCTCACAAGGCCCAACCTGGAACTCCCACTGAGAAGGCATCACCTCGGCGTTGATACCAGAGATGTTGATGCCGGCGTAGAGGCAGGCACGGTAGTGAGCCTCGATGAGATCACGAGCGAACACTTTGCCGGCACCTGTGAAGTAACGACTAATTCAGTACGTACATCCTCGTGAGCCGGAACATGAGGGGAATCGCCAATGAGTAACGTAATGGAAGACGTTGAAATGGAGCGATAGATTGATCGAATAATAAGAAAACCAGTGTAGGGGATTACTCACCAGCACCGCAGTAGTAAGGGCCCTGAGGGCCAGGGAAACCGCCCTTGGGCCAGCCAAAAGGAGTTCCGTCCACGTCAAAGAGGGTGTACTCCTGCTCGAGACCGAACCAAGGCTCGTGGTCCTTTGCCTGATCCATCGCCTTCTTGGCTGCGTGACGGAAGTTGGTCCTGTTAGGGGTGCCGTCGTTGTTGTAGCACTCGGCAAGGACGAGGATGTTGTCACCACCGCGGAAGGGATCCTTGAAAATGGCAGCAGGGCGGAGGTAGACGTCAGAGTCGGTACCAGGTGCCTGATTGGTGGAGGAGCCGTCGAAGTCCCAGATGCGGAGCTGGTCGATGCTCGTGACCTTCTTGGTCACAGTCTATTGAAGAGGTCCGGAGGAATCAGTATGCGTTCCGTCGGGGCGCCGCGCGTGCAGTTTTTTGTGCGATCGGGATGGTGGGCGAGGCACTGCACGCCGTGCGCCACGACGAGAGGTGGGTATACTCACCGTCGTCTTCGAACGAAGGCCGCCGTCTCCGTCGATCCAGACATCTGCGATGCGACAAGACCATATTAGACAGATGCTGAGTAGGTGGGGCCTGTGCGAGAAACGTACATTCAGCCTGGATCTTCTCTCCTTGGTCGAGAGCAAGGAAAGGTGCAAGGAGCTCCGGACGATAGGACATGACGGCGATGAGGAAGATGTAAAAGATGTAGAAGGATTGGATGTGGAGGAGGTGGTTTGAGTGAAAAGCAGGATCTCGAGTCAGAGACGATATTTAACGCCTGGGTAGTCGGATGTTTTGGTTTGTTTGTTCCGTGGCAGAGAGAGTGACAGAGATAAGACTGGACATTGAGTTCCTTATCGCTCACACTAAGTAGTGGTCGAGATGGTCCATCGATCGCTCTTGTCACAAGACAATCATCCGTTCTTTGCCAAATCACTGTCCAGAGACTGGTCCATGCCTCGTTCCCCGCACTCCAGACAATGTTTACTACTCGAAATAATGCAATAACAGTTCCCCACAGCATTGCCCAAGTACATATACTGCGCACGACACAGCAGCCCCACGGCGAAACACATAAAAATGCACCCTCCGACCGGCAATCATGACATACTCTATTACTTCTTCCGCGGTGCCTTCCGTCGACGCCCTCCAGCCATTGTTGTTGCCGCTGCTCGTCCAGGCTTGGAAGAACCCCCATTCACCCCTTCTTTCGGCGTCACAGTCCCGCTCCCCTCCGTGCCTGATTGGCTCTCATCGATATCGTCTTCATCCGTTGCAGCGGACCCATCGTCACTCGCAGCTTTGCGTGAGGGAACATATTTGTCCCACAAATCCGTCACCAGCGAGACAAACCATGTTCGCCGCACGGACGGGGGAATTGCGGTGGAATCATCAACTATGTGCAGGTTGCCGTCGGAATCCAACTAAACGAATGCCAAGCACGGCGAGGTGTAAATGCGATCAGTAAAATATCCATGCCAGCAGTAGGGACGGGGTAGGAGGTTATTAGGTGCGAGCGCAAATCAGGGTTCCCCATCACACGAGGGGAGAGCAGTCAATGCAGAAAAACTTACGAAGTAGACATCGCTACCGTCGACCACCATGTCGACCATCCGACCCGGAATTACGTTGCCATCTTCGTCAATACGAGGCGCTCCTCCAACATTGACCTTTACCTAAACAAAAGGCTCGTGAGCATGCATGACTCTCACTACTAAATGCAGATCGAGAGGGATGGCGGAAGCATCACACCACGAACCTTCCTCTGACCTTCGCCTGGCGTAAGCTTATTTCCCCACGCTGCAGCTCTGGCCTGGCCCACAATCTCTTCTACCTTCTTCTTGTCACGCTTGTAGTTCAGCGAGTGTACGACATATTGCAGCGCAGATGTCAAAAGTGTCAGGAAAACCAGTACGGTCTAAACTCAGCCACGTTAGTCTGCCATCCAACAAGGTCCACTATCAAAGTAGAAAGGCAAGACGCACTCCAAGACCTGGTCTAAACCGTGAGTAGTAGTATCCTGTTCCACGCCATCTTGGCACGCCGTTTTTGTAAAAGAAGTCGTAGCTACGTGTCAAAATGGAAGAGTCATGAACGGTCTTGTACGGCAGAGCATGTATCGTGACCACACACCGTTTCCTACCCTCAGCATCCCTGAGAATCTTTGCAATAACGCCAAGCCTAGAGAACCGTTCGTGTGCACCTTTGACACCCGGATTCTTGTCAGGACTACACGGGGTTGTTTAGCGAGTTCCATTTGACGGCAGCGTATGCCGCTGTACGTACTGCAGCTGAATGCTCTTCTTTCTATATGCTCTGGAGATCTCGGCGGATGACGCAGTCGAAGGAACATCAAGCCAAGAGTAGAACGTGGTTCCTTTACCTGGGAGGAGAGGGGGTGTTCAGCTGAGTTGTGCGCGAAGAAGAGATGATGCACGACGTACCTTCAGCCGCTTCTAACGCGCTGACAAGGTCGAATATTTCATGATCCTCCTATGACACATATACATATTAGTGCCTTGCAAATGGTACTTCCAGCGGCGCACACGTGCCTTTGTCCAACTGTAGGCAGCCCACCAACAGTTAGCATTGTTACGTCGGTTCGTTAAAAGTATCACTCACGCAAGGGCAGCGGTGACTAGCACCGCCACAACACCAAACAAAAGGAATAACCTCATACTGAGGTATGAAGGTTTCGCTGCAAATGCAGCCTGAGGGAGGGATGCTGAGTGTGGAAGACAAACCGAGCACGACGCGAACGAGCAAGGTCGCCAGCGGAGTCGGGCGTCTACCAAACTTTTGCCACGTGGTTATCTAATCTTTGGGCTGAGATTGGCTGCTCTTATCAGCCGCGGCAACTTTGTTGTGAACCACCACCGGCCATCCAGAGAAGGTAGGAGCGATGGCACCCAGAAGACGGTGTGCGGTGTGCGGGTCGAAGCAATGGCGAAAGGAGCCTTCAAGTGGTCTTATTACGTGTAGCGAGGGGCATGTTCTGCAGGTATGCTCCGAAATGTTTCATTGAGTTTGCTTTCGTCACCCATGGTTTCGTAGAATTATAGGAACGAGACAAGCCAGGTGGAAGAGCTGGGTCCACATGCCGTCCGAAAACGCGCTCTCAAGTCCGGACGGAAGAAGAAAGAGCGAGTGAGCAAGGCAGACCCGAAATGTGCGTCACGTCATCTAGTCAATCCCACTCCTCCTTCCTCTCCTTATCACCCTTCCTTTCTTATCTATCCAACCTCCTTCCACTTGCTATAATCACCTCCCGATAACTCCTGGTTCCTTATCTCCCGCACGCTAATCTCTAATTCACTTCCCCCTCCTTCATCGCGACAGTGTATCATGGCGACCGAGGACGTTATCACTATTACCAATGCCTGCAGCTTCTGCTTCGTTTGCAGATCAGGGCACTTACAGACGCGTGGCATTTGCCTCCTGAGTTTGAGGTTCGTGCTTATTTATGCTTGGCTTCTAGTCTTCCGTCCCCGATATTCCATCCAATTTCCCGGCTCAAGGCTCAAGGCCGTTTTATCAAAGGGACAATGTGTCCACCTCTCTGGCTATCATTCGGACGTCCCGAAGCTACTTTGCGCTAAATATACTATTGTATAGGTCGTATGCAGGGATGTGTGGGCTCTCCATCTCGGCCTTCTGCCTCATCCGCCACCTGCTGAGCCCTATCACCATCTAGTCGAGCAATATGGAGGGAAGAGAGCCACCGATAGCGGACAGCGGAGAGAAGAACCGCTTCCTGATCCTATTCAGGATGAAACCCTCGAAAAAGATATTAACAACGACGAGAACGGTGGCTCGTCATCTCCCTCTTCGTCTTCAGACGAGGATGAGGGTCTCCAGGACGAGCAAGATGACGAGATGGAGCGGTTGTTAAGGGAGAACTCCGAGGCTTCATCGTCAGAGGAAGACGAGCTGTATCCGTCACAACCGCTTCAACACATGCACGCAGAAGGAGGGAGAAGAAGGAACAAGAAGGGGAAGGAGCCCAATAGGGGCTACGAAACGCCTGCTGCGAATCTCGCCGTGCTCATGGTCGCGTGCTGGACTATGAGAATACCTGTGATGTATATGGATTTTATCAAGTGCGTATGTCCCATCCGTCTGTGCTCCGATTACTCACCAGTCGGTTTCTTGGAAGGTTGATAGACTCCTACGACTTACCGTACCTCGACCCTCTTCGACTGCTCCCGGAGAGCTTGACTTTGCATTTGACAAAGCAGACCCGTCAAGCTCTATCTCCTCACGTAAGTCTACTATGCGGAACGTGCCTTTGTATCTTGTTCGCTGATAAAACGGCTTGAGTAGTACTCGCCGACGACAATGCACATACATAAACTGTCTTCGCGGCTCGGAAAGCTCATGAACGCTACTCACGGGGTATACACGCCCGAATGTAACGCCGCCCCTATGCTCTGGAGGGCTATCAAGCATCTCCGCGGTTCACGTACGTCCACCTCCTTATGTTACCAATTCAACTATGCCCTGATACAATCCCCTCATGAACAGCTACTCTATACATCCTCACCAAGAAGCTCTCGCATGTCATCTCCCTAACTCTCACTCTCCATCGTACCCTCTCGCCTACTCTCAAACGCATCAAACCTCTGGACCCCGAATACCATAAATATGACAACGCGCCCGTAGAAGTAGCTTTATCGGCTGCTGTCATCGTTGTGCTCAAGTTGATCTACGGCCTGGACGGGGAGAAGAGGACTCCTAGAGACAACAATGACCCGGCGTGTGCGATGCCTAACCTCACTGAATGGATGCAGGCGATGAAGGGTATGGCTCACGCAGAGGACAGTGTAAAGGAGAGGCTATTTGACGTTAGCGAGAATATGTGAGTGTCTATGATGTGCACCCTCTCGGTAAGGATATAAACTGACTTGAACGGCGGAATCCTTGAAAGGCCTTCTGCACTGGAGTTGAACGATGCGGAGATGGATGCCTACCTTGACTTCTGCGAGAAGGCTTTACTGCCGCATGAAGGCTCGTCCGATCGCAAAGAAGGTAACTCTACACTTCGCTTATTCATATAATCAATATGTTAACCTAACATTCACCGTACACAGAGAACATCCTCCTACGAGACTTCTTCCCTCTCCAGCTGACATCTAAATCAAAGTCGCATCTGACCGTCCAAGACCCATCCGTCCAGATACCTCTACAACAACAAACATATCCTCTACCTGCCACTCCTCTCCCTACAACCTCCGCATCAACATCGAACGCCCTCAAACCGGGAGAGTCCTACCGAATATACCATACTTCAGACATCCTCGGTGCCCTGCCAGCAGACTACGAGTTCGTCGTTCAGAGAGTGGCGAAGTGGACGGGAGTGGACGAGGAGTATGTCTGCGGCGTGGTGGAGAGGTACGAGAGGAGGCTGGCGAGGTGGTGGGATAAGGTTAGGAAAGAAGAGCGCAGGAAGAAGACGGGAGGGGAGGGGGGGAGCAGGAGCAGGAGTCGGAGTAAAAGTAAAAGTAGTAGCCGGGTTAGAAGGAATGTTGCGGAAGTCGAGGAGAAGAGCGACGAGGATGAGTATATGAACGAGTGAGGGAGGACAGAAGCGTTGTGGGGTGGTTAGTAAGATGGGCCTGACATGATCAGGGGCTTTGGGTTTCAGGGAGTCAGACCCAGTCGCTGCAGGGCGGTATGCGTACTCTGGTGAAGGAGATTCAGATATGCCGACCACACCTAGTGCAGGGGGTTTCTGCGACTTTACTTCCGTCTCCAGAAATGCATGTATTCACCCGCGCTTTGGCAGCTCTTGCGTTGCGAGTTAGCAAGTTTTTTGGGGCTCAGCAGGATGGCCTGACCTCCACCGCCGGACAGGTCGGCTGGAACCTGATTTTCATCCCTCTCACATATGCATGTGTTTGCCTTATAATTACGTCCCATCAGGCAACTTTACATGTATCGTTTGAGTGAAGTATGTCAGAGATAACATATCGTTGTGCCGTAAATGGAGTCACGTTGGATGGGTATGTCGTGTGACTCAAGCACGACAAAGAATTACGGAGAACAAACGTTTCAATAGCGGTGGGCGTGCAGCTGCTTCTTGGGTATCTACAGCCTCCCCAGTGGTGTTTTGAGGTTGCGATTCGTTTCTTGGGTGGCTCTCTTCGGAGGAAGTGTCCAACGAATGACCGTCATGCGGATTGTCCATTTTATCTCTTCTATCTGCCAATATTGATCTGATTTATGAACCAACTGCTGATTAGTATCTTCTCATATGTATTTCGGCGGCCGACATACGCACCTCCAGTGGTTGGACGAACCTCGAAGACGAACGGCAGCGGACGGCCGCCACCCGGCTGGTGCCGCAGACCCGTGGGAGATGATTAATGATTGTTCCTGCTAAGGCGCCAATAATATAGCAGAACGGCAGATTCGTTGATCGCATGCATTGCGTCACTAGATAATGGATTTGTAGAGAAAGGAACATCTGTTCAACCAGGTCTGTATATGTTGGAAAGCCATGTTTTACTGGGGGCTCCCAACACCGTCGAACATCCTTTCCTGAACAGCTGCGTTGCTGTCCAGCCAGAAGAAGGCCATCACACCTCCGATCTCGGCCGCAGAGCCAGCCAGGTATCCCAGCATCTCCAGGCCTGCCGCTTGGTTGGGTAAAGAAGGGTATATACAACCATATTCTTAGGCTGCGCTTTTATCAACCTTTTACAAGAAAAACACGGGTTCGACTCGGGTGGTTTTTGTGGGTTGACCGCTCACCTTCCTGCCCCCCTCCTGTGCTCGCTCTTCAGCCATGCCAACGACGGTCATCCTTGGTACAGGTATCATCGGTCTTTCGACGGCCTACTATCTGTCTCGCTTCGCAGAAGAGAAGGCTGCACAAGAGCCTAACTCGGAGAAACATGAGATCCACCTCGTCGAAGCGACCGCAGAACTCTTCGCCAGCGCATCTGGTAAGGCTGCTGGGTTTCTTGCAAAGGACTGGTTCCAGCCTGCGGTGACACCCCTGGGTGAATTCTCATTTGACCTACATCGTAAGTTGGCGGAGGAACAAGATGGACGGTCAAAATGGGGGTGGAGCGAGAGTACCTCCTATAGCCTTGATCGGGATGACAGCGAGGATGAGGACGAGGACTCAGAGGAGGACCTGCCTGCACATAGGTCGACTGATTCCCACAAGGCTCCCGCAGAGGAGAATATTGCGGACGCTGGAGAGACTGCACGTTCTCATAGAGGCACGTCTCGCAGAAGTGATCTAGACTGGCTCATGTCGGGCTCAAGTCGATCAACTTTATTAGATAACCCAGGAGGCATCTCGCAAGAGGAGGACGATGACGATCTTCCTCGCTGGCTTCACGCACGACGCAGCTCATTGCAACTCATCTCGGACAGGACTACCACAGGACAAGTGTGCGTGATTTTAGTTGCTGTCTTCCTTGATCGACGATGTTGTGATATTGGACGTTCTGTGACAAGCACGTCGATCGCAGAACGCTTCTTCCATCGCCTTATGTGTCGGTTTTTCTGTTACACGGCACTACTTCCGACATTGACATGCTTGTTTCCTTATTAGAGACCCGTATCGGCTATGTCAATTCCTCCTCGAGGAATCCCTGGCGCGCGGGGCCAAACTCCATCAACCTGCTCGTGCAACACAACTACTGCTCACAGATCCGAATGACCCATCCTCAAAAGCATCAGTCCGCCTAGAATTCCTTGGTCCAGACGATGATGCTTCCCCGACTACACCAGATGCGCGCAGTAGTCCGAACTCGCAGAGCCCGCCCCCTGATGCCTTTAAAGACGTGCGCGGCTCCGGGCGTGGATCATCAGATGCTTCACCGGAAACTCGTGATACCTGGACATCGTTCTCTGTGCCTCTGAATGCACCCTCATCACAGACGGCCGACTACCTAACTTCTACGCCAAACAGTAGTAAACAGGCCACCCTCGACATACCATGCGACTCTATCGTCATCGCAGCTGGCTGCTGGACGCCTCGAGTCTACAGGGCCTTGTTCCCGAACGCTGGTCGCATCCCGCGAGTGACTGCTCTGGCAGGCCATTCAGTACAACTCAAGAGCAAACATTGGTCACCCATCCGCCCAGGAAAAATCCAGAACCTTGTGGCCAGCGCCGTTGATCGCGGCGCAGCAACCTTAGCTACCACCAATAGCTCCTCTCATACTTCACCCAACGCCTCTCCGTCCATAGCATCTCCAGCATCTTCTACATCGAGTGGTACCGTTACCGGACTTGGGTCAACACCCCACCTCACACCTCGTCGAGACCCAAAGCAGCTCTTGCCCAGTATCCCTACGACGCCTATACCGAAGTTTCAAGGCTGCCACGCAGTATTCACGAGTGACCGCGCTGGTTACTCCCCCGAAGTCTTCTCTCGTTTGGGTGGGGACGTCTGGCTCGGCGGATATAACTCCTCCTACATCCCGCTCCCTACGCTCGCCTCCCAGGCCGTTCCTGACCGTTCTTCTATCTCCGTTCTCGTCAATACCGGCAAGGCGCTGTGCGGAGAAGACGTAGAGGTCGTCCGAGAGGGACTCTGTTTCCGCCCTGTGGCACCAACTGGACGACCGGTGATCGCGAGAATGCACGAGGCAGACCTTGGAGATGGAGTGAAGGTGAACGGAGGTGTATTTGTTGCGACGGGGCATGGACCGTGGGGTATCAGTCTGAGTTTGGGGACGGGCCATGTAGTCGGTGAGATGATTCTGGGCAGGGAGCCAAGCGCGGATGTGAAGCTGCTAGGTGTTTGGGAGGCACAGGCCGTCTGAGTTGGTCCGCACGTACGGTCTCTGGTCATCTCCTAGGATACTACATGCATAGATGACTTGACCACGACTTTCTATGACTTTTCTACTACTGTACATGTGTGTTTGGGTATTGCTTCAGTTTTCTTTACTTGATGTATTTCCTTTTGCTTTACGTTTTCATTTCTACTGCTACGCCGCGTGCATAACCCGTTATCTTGCAGCGTTTTTCATTCAAATGTAGAGAATGTCATCGCCGGCCGTATAATAAGTTTTTAATAACTGCTGCACGTGCACTCTGCTTGCAGCTGAGGACGCCAGTGAGCGGCTGTTAGACCGGAATTTCTGATTGGCTCTTGCAAGATTTTTACGAAGCGCTCGTGCCTGCAATACTTACCACTGCACCTCCATCCACCTCCCAAGTCCCAAGTCTGTCTTCAACTGGTACAAAATGGACGTCTCGGATATCCTTGCCGCACATGACGCAAAGCAGTAAGCTAGCGTGGTACCTGTGAGGGCATCATATCATTCTGACCGAGTGACATCCTAGAAAAGCCATAGTAGTCGAGAAAGACATCCCTCTTGAAGTCGACGTTGGGTACTTGACAGTGACAGACCTCAATCCTATTGATGTCGAGAGCTACAAGTATGTGTCGTACTATGCCCATGCGATACACTATACTGACACTACCGTCCTTCATAGCGAAGATCTTGAGGACTACCTCCTCAATACTGCCCGGGATGGCGTTCAAACCCTCGTCGCTTCCCTCTTCCAGCTCCCCGTAACCCCCTCCGAAGATGGCCCCATCGCTCAGCTCCCTGCACCTACCACGCAACTACCGAGGGCCAAACCACTGCCAAAACCGAAACCATTGACGAAGTGGGAGCAATTCGCCAAGGCCAAGGGGATCTCGCATAGTAAGAAGGAGAAGAAGGTATGGGACGAAGAGAAGCAAGATTGGGTCGACAGATGGGGTTGGAGGGGCGCAAATAAGGCGAAGGAGGTGCAGTGGCTCACTGAGGTGCCAAAGAACGCTGGTATGTTCTTATCCTATATTTATCGTCGGAAGCTATGAGGCCTCCGACCACCCCGGCTTAAATTGACTGTTTCTCGCTAGATGTAGACTTCGACCCATCTGCCGAAGCACGCAAAACAAGAAAGGAACGCATGGCCAAGAACGAGAGACAACAGCAACAAAATATTGCTCGCGCGCAAAAAGCTGACGGTGCAGCAGCAGCATCCACCAGCACGCCCAACCCTCCCCCCAACGCACAACGGAAACGTGAGATAGACAGAACGTTGGCTACCACGAGAATGAGCACGGCGAGTATGGGCAAGTTCGATAAGAAACTCGACGGGGAGAAGAAGCTGAAGGGGGTCAAGCGCAAGGTGCGTTTCCTTACTGCTGTCCACTGCGTTGTCGAGGTGGTCGGACTCTGACGGCTGTTCCCCCTCGTTCGCAGTTTGAACCTACGGAAGTTTCGTCGTCCGCAGAGAAGTCACATAATCTAGAGATTCTATCGAAACTGGATCGAGAGCCGTCGGCGAAGAAAAGCAAGAGTGGGGGCGACGTCCTCAACGTGCGTAAAGCCGTGAAATTTGCGAGTCAAGGGAAGGGAAGCGCTGCACTTGCACGCCAATCATCAGGAGGCAAGGGAAAGAAGGGCAGACGATAGCGGATGTGCGACGAGGTAACGGTAGCTGTCTATGAGGTTCCTTGCGCCAGTCTTCCATAACGTCTGTCTTTACTTGCTTTTATGTACATTCGTATGTTTCGCTACTATATCACACGACATTCATTTCAGTCGGGCAAGATGACGTTCAGCGGTAATGACCGTTCTACACGATATTCATACAAGAACATATGCATGGTAAGTTATGCGTATATAAGCTACTCGAGTGTCCATTATTCCTTCCACTGCTCGTCTGAGTTGCCTTCGGCTCCACCAGCTTCTCACCAGTGCATCTCCTTTACTTGGACGATTCCACGGGGAGCCTTTCCAGCTTCGCCTTTCCATCCTTTATCCACTCCTCCTTTACCAGCTTCTCCTTCTCTGCGTAATACAACCTGTAAACCAGCTTGATAGTGCCCTCACTGACACCGGCCACCTCGCTGATATGCTTGGCACTCTTGCCCTTGCCGAGCAAGTGGCAGGTAAAGTAGATAGCGCCACCTGCGATGGACACAGGGGAACGGCCATCGGCGATACCGAGCTCGCGTGCTTTTACGATGATGTCAGAACAAATTGGCTGGACATTGG
The DNA here is from genome assembly GCA_037042295.1 of Irpex sp. Y119-03. Lineage (NCBI taxonomy): Eukaryota > Fungi > Basidiomycota > Agaricomycetes > Polyporales > Irpicaceae > Irpex > Irpex sp. Y119-03. The sequence continues at coordinate 125,846 of JAXQKB010000028.1, forward strand.
CGGGGAGGTCGAGATGGTTGCAGTACCGAACGAGTAGATCCTCAGGCCCAGTGAGCGAACCTGGCGTATGCGAATGACGATCCGCTGAAGCCCCAGGTGTGAGATTGAAAGCCTGTTCGAGCTGCTTATAGCACTGTCCGAGTAGCTTCTTGCTCACTTGCGTGAGGTTACAGATTTCGCGGAAGGTACGAGGCACCTTAGCCTGTCGGCAGGCAATGAAGATGCAGGCGGCAATGACAGCTTCCATGGGCTTCCCGCGCAACAATTTCTCTTCGTCAGAGCGCTTGAACAGCTGCTTTGCGATGTCGGAGATAGTTTTGGGAAGGGAAAACTGGTCGCACCACGACGAGATATCGCGGAACGCCTGGAGGATATTCCGCTCTGAACGGGCCGCAGACGACCTCGAGGCGGCGCGTTGCAGCTCACGAGACAACCCGGAGCCGCCATCGCGGAATGAGATGACTGTGTCCAGCTGCTCCATGCCGTCCATGAGCGGATCAGATGCGGCACCGACACGAGACGGGTCGTCGCCCTCGTCGTTGGCGAATGTCTAGACAAAGCAATCAACGCAGGGTAAAATATACGTACGTGGGAAGAGAGCCACAGGGGCGGGGAAGCAGAGTGGTCATACTTACACGCCATTCACTCCTTGTGTCAATCACCCTGTCACCCAGCACCAGTCCGCAAGTACCACAGACGAGATCCCCACTACTGAACTCTTCGATGAGGTTCGGATTAGGATCGAGGCAGTGTGGGCATATGAGTCGCACGGCGAGGTCGGGCCCGAATGTAGGCTGCTGAGGCTTCTCTTGCACGTTAGCGAGGGGAAACGGCTGCGAATATGCCATGGTGGTAGGATGGGCGAACTGGGCTGGGGATAGAGGATCGAGACGACCGAGGGGTTAGTTGCTGTTTTGTGGCCACAAAGGACCTGAGGAGGTCTTGACGCGAAACGTAAAGCACCAAGGGGTAGTAACGATGCAACAACGAACAAAGACAGTTGGTGGATAGAATTGGAAGGCTCGACGACGTGGGCAGCGACGTCGTGGTCAGTGACAAAGAGGCGTAAAATCGATTCAGCGCACTTGGATTACACTTATGGCTGAGTCAGCGGAGATAACTGGTTATGGAATTATATTCATGAATATTTCTAGCGTACCCACTAACTTGAAGGCGGCAACCCTTTGCTGAACAAATCCGTCGATCACCAGTGCCCGCGAGGCAAAGGTAGCTGGTAAGTAGTAGCTCACACTCAGAGGAACACAGGCAGACATTCTATTCTGACGTTAGGACTTGCGATCGCACAAGCGGAAGCAGAGATGAGAAGCGTACGTCGTCCTTTTGCTTCCATGTCTTCCATGATCTACGGCACCGTTTCAATTCATACATGCATATGCATTAGAATAACTGAGCTCGCCATACGAGCAGGATCCGTGACCTGTGGTGAAGTGCTTTCATTGAAAGGCGCACATATGATCTGTGGCGTCTTGCCTCCGCAAGAACACTGGGATCGCACATACACATCCACGATCGCAGGGTGCACAGAGTAGCAATGGCTTGGTGCATGCAGATTCCTCTAAGTTCAGTATACTCCATAGGTAGACCGAAATGCATAAATACTCTGGCCTCCTCGCCCTAAGCTCCCCATCCTGTTCTCGCATATCATTTCTTCTCACTCGCACTCAAGCTTTACTCTCACTACATCTCTCAATCATCATGTTCGGTTCCCGTCTCTACCTCATTTCTGCTATCTCTATTGCAATTACCGCAGTCAGTGCCATCCCTAGGCCCCTCGGTAACTCTACTGCACCGGTGTTGCCCCAACGCAACGCTACGACTGGCCAGCGAGTCAACTCGACTTCCTCCGCCAACAACACTGTACCAGTTGGTTTCAACACCACCATTAACAACGTCACCATCACTGGTACCAATGGCGCACAGGCGGCTTGCGACCGTGGCCTCACTCAGTTCTGCACCTCTGCTGCACCTGCGCCAACTGCCCGTGCTGGTAAGCATTGCATTCTGGTTCCTTGTTTAAACACAGTGCTCACTCGGGTATGCTTACAGTCGTTGACGTTGACGACTACTTCGAGCAGCTTGATTCTCGTCTGATCAAGCGCAGTACGTCTGTCGTTTGTCTTGTCTCTCATACCGTCGCTCACACCGTGGTATAGTTGGTAACAACACCGCGCCTGTTCTGCCCCAGCGTAATGCTACCACAGGCCAGTGTGTCAATTCAACCTCGTCAGCGAACAACACGATCCCTGTTGGTTTTAACACCACCATCAACAATGTCACCGTCACGGGTACCAACGGTGCACAGGCTGCTTGCGACCGCGGCGTCACCCAGTTCTGCACCTCTACTGCACCCGCCCCTACTAGCACTGCGTAATAGGTCGTGTTGCAATAGCTATCTAACCGATATTCTGTCCCTATCCTGCAATGTACTAGACAATGAGCGCGTATAAATGCCATACATTTGAAGACTGCGACGCATTGTCGAAATTTAAATGCCAAAACAAACCCCTGTATTCATCTCAGACCGTGACACCCAACATAGCCAAATCTTGCTATAAATGGGTGAACTTGTCAGTAGAGGGAGAAAACATGAATACTACAGTAATTATCGTACAGTAATTGAGTTTCTTGATACATGTCCCCCAGCGCTCGATCGTCTTACATAATAAGTGAGTAGCCCCGCGCCAGCGCCAGTGGACCGGGGCGGATTGCCACCTTTTCTCTGCTGGGAATTGGACCACATTGCACTTCCTTCCTTTCAACCACAACCACCATGGGCAAATGGTAGGCAAACGACACGTGTAACATGTCTACAACAACTCACTGCTATCTAGGATGCTTGACTACCACGATGATGTCCTGCGCGACAAGTTCAAGAGCATGGTGTAGGTTTCGCATTTCCCAAGCTCCTCGCTGGCTGAACTAACGAGGATTGTCTAGCAATGCTGCCATTAAGAAGTCTAAGCTGGAGAATGGGGAGCCTATGATTACGTATGAGAGCTTTGTCACGGAGTTAGAAGTGGGGGACTCATTTACGTCGTCCTTGATCGACATTCTGGTCAAGGTGCGTTCTCAGCCCTCAACGACGCGAATCTACATAGACATTGTTCACAACATTGGCTGAATAGGAGTTGTCCGAGAGAAAGTCGCGTCCAAACCCCCTAGACCGCCATATGATATCTGAAAACACGGCCAAATCTCTACGGATGTATGGCGCACGCACACGCACTTACCGTGATCGGCCTTCAACTTCCTTTGGCCTGGGTCGCACAACGATCATCGACTATCCCGGGCTTACGGCCGATATAGATCAGTTGGAAGACGAAGATGATGCGGCTGAGTCAAGCGAAACATACCACCTTGGCAGCATTCCTGCTCTCAATGACGCTTACCGTCGCGAGTCTCTGTTCTATGCTGAGACAGAGCCGTTGCTATCCCCACCCGCAGAGGAAGACAATGTTATCGAAAGGGTTACCAGTCCTCTTCCGCTCCCTTCGGCTCCACCCCGGACATGGGCTCCAAGTACGTTGCTAAACCGCCAGTCTTCTATACGGCGGGCAGCTGGCCGTTCACGTACTCTGGACTTCAACGAGTTTACTACCAGGCGGAGAACTGCAGCAAGGGCAAATACTCTGACTGCGGCTGGCGATGCACTTAGGCCTGAAGAGCCGAACGACGGTACTTGGAGGTTCCAGGGTCGGTTTCCGGCTGGTAATTCAAGTGCTGGTCCTTCGAACCGTGCCCAATTTCTACCTATGGCTGCTTTAGTCGACCCTCAGTACAGACCTCAGCTAGAATCCGAAGATACCAGTGGTACTGGTGAACAACGATCGTTGTTCTCTCATAGCAGTTACCCTCATCACTATCCCTCGCCTCCACCTCTCCCAAGTACGTCCAGTAGTCAATCTAGTGCATCATCAGTCCCACCAAGACTGCGAAGAGGTGGTGTGCGAGCACCTGAGGCACTTCTCCAACACTCGACACAGACCCAAAGCACCGCGTCTGGAGCAGAGGCTTCCGCTTCGGGGAACACTGAAACCGACAGGCGTTCCCTCGCAGCTTCCTCTAGTTCTTTGCATACCGCTATAGAAATACTAGGGGCTCTGCGTGCGGAAGAAAACGCCACTCAACTTCTCACTCCGAGGTCTATCTCACCAGCCGAGGATAATACCGTCCGAAACTAGACATGTACTTCTGCGTCTTGATCTTGCTTGTCCCCGTCAGCTACTCATAAAATCCCTGCCGAGCCCCGCTATGACTCACTTCAGTAGCATACTCCTGCTTCGTTGTACTAATTTGCTCCTACACGGTGTACTCACGTATTTCGCCTATGTTTGTAGCTGTGCGCGTCACAAATCCGTGCGCGCACCTTGCCAGTCATGGAAAATACGGACGATGTTTGTGGTTTGGTTTACAACGATTTGGCTCAGGCCTATAGCTGAGAGAGAGTGAACTTGAACGTTGAACTCCCAACAGAGTGTGTGACTATTTGTTTCGCACAACATCGTAGCAATATTAATGGTATTTAGGCGCAAGGGAGGGGGTGTTGAGCGCCCGTAACTCATTTCACCTGAGCCACCATGATTAAGAAACGCACACGCCCCCAGCCTCATATACGCCAGCGTTCGCTTTCCTTAGAGGACGAACTAAACAAGGAGGAGTCACCAGAAGAAGCGGAGGAGAAGATTGAGTGAGTATGCCACCCGTGGTTGATTCCCATTCATGTGGCATTGTTCCCGTTGTCTTGTTGACCGGACTGCTTATATCTCAGTGTTGCAGACCTCATTGAGCTGCGCAAGCTTCGAAAAGCACGCGAAGGCATAGATGCTACTAAGCTCACAAAGGGAGATATCAAGAAGAAGAAGAAGAAAGTGAAGGAAGAGGAGGGTGATCAGGGTGGGCTAAAGCCTGGTGCCAGCACCAGTAATGATGCCGAGGAGTACGTCGACGCCATCGATGCATAGCATATTTAGGCTGATTACTCTCTTCTAGGGAAGAAGAAGATGCAGAGGTGAAAGCGAGAAGGGTAGTGAGAACAAACAACTTTACGCAGCAGACAAATGTCCTCGACGTCGACAAACACATGTACGTGAAACCTGCCATGTGTCTTCAATCAAACGTGTTTATACAATTTTGCTACCAGGATGGCATATATTGAAGAGAATATGAGGCGTCGACGTGGGGATAAGGAAGAAGAGAAACAAGATGACGGCCCTGCGGACCCGTATGCAGAGCTCTTCCGGATCAAGCAGTCGCTCAAGGATAAAGGGAAGAAGGAACAGGAAGAAGGGAATGTCACTAACAGTTTGGCTATGCTTACTGCAATTCCTGAGGTGGACCTCGGCATGGAGTGAGTTTGACATATCAGCTATCGCAACTCACTCACTTAACAGACACCAGTACTCGTCTCAAAAACATCGAGGAGACTGAGAAAGCCAAGCGTCAGGTCGCAGAAGAACGCAAGGATCTGAAGAGACGCGGAGACGATGAAGAGCACCTGGCGGCTGCTAGATGTGGGTAGTTCGTTTGACTAACTTCACCCCGGACTCTAATGAGCATCTTGACAGTCTATCGTCCCAACTTAAAGCAGAAATCGGACGCGGATATTCTTCGCGATGCTAAGCTTGAGGCGATGGGTCTACCGGCCGAAAGCCACGAGCACAGACCGCAATATGAGCGGCCGCAAATGGCAACTGATGAAATGGTAAGCAGGTAGCATCCATCCGGGCTCTGATCCTTATCGTATGTGCCACAGGTAATGGAACGCTTCAAGAAGCGTATGCGCAAATAGGGCAACAATCGTTTGTCATGCTCCATTGGTTCCTCTTATAGGACTATAGTGTGACGTACTGTTCATGTGCTATTGTATTTCTTCTGATTACAACGGAGTATTTACCGCTGCTGAGGCTGAAATAGTACAGTCGTAGAATCGCCGCCAGTCCAACATGGGGCACGGTGGAGTCTCAGATTTTGCTGAAATACCTCTCTGAGACCTTTCTCCTGGCAGAAAACGCCGTGTGCTCGTATGAGACTGCCATCACTCTTACCCCTATTCGGCGAATCTTTGGGCGGATTTCCCACGCCACAAAGCTTTGAGTTCAAGGCACCATCGGTCTAGCAAGCTTCTCAAACATCGACTGCCTATTCAAGAAGATCCCGTTGTTCGAATCTTATGCATTGATTTCGTTCAGCTTCTGTAGGTCAATCAGCAAATCCATGCGACCGACTTCCAATCTGGTGTACAATTGGAATCAAGCCTCAGCCTGCCCGTGGTTCAGGTGAGTGTAGCGATTTCCGTTTTGGTCCCCAATCCTCGCCACCCTGTACGAGCACCTTCACCTTGCGATATTTCTGCAGGAATATCGCTCAGCACCTTAGAGATCCACATATGATCCGTAAGCGGGGTTAAATCGTCTCGTCTTGGTAGCAGCTGCGCTGCAACGTGAGCACGATGTAAAGACGCATTTATCGGTACTTACACGTTTAACACGCTGATACGGAGCTTCCCAGCCACTTGTCTCGCGTATGACGAGGGGCGGTGATGAGCTATGGGAGTGGTAGATACGCGTGTCAAATGTTCGGAAGAGAACATTATCAACTCGTAACGTCCACCGGGACAGGATAAAGAAACACGTCGGCATAACGCGCTAGCATTGCATAAGATGTCGATTCAGCACAGTGCATCCCTGTACTCACTATTCGTACTAAGAGGTGGGATGAGCCATTATCGTGCAACTCATCCTCGAACAGGGGTATTTCAGCGTAGAACATGATCGGGTCTCTCCGAGTCAGCTCCGCGATGGGTATCTTGTGTGTGGGCTCATCTGAATTGGCAGGTGTCCAGGATATATCTGACGAAGACGCTGGGGGGTTGTGTCCAGCGTATGTCGTAGTATACGTCCAATCGAAAACTTTAGTGGGGACGGTCTCTGGCATGGGTGTCTGGGAAGAAGGACCTGTGCTGCTGCTCTCAAAAAGCGCACATTTTCAACGAGAGTAGTCTGCTTACCGACTCTGTATCCAAGCTTCAGCGTACCCAACCTTGACACCCCCATCTCCTTCGCCCAATTCGCCATTCTTGACAGCTTTCAGTGCATCTTCGGTAGCGAATTGATATTTCCATCCACTGGCTTTATGTTCAAGTTCCAAAACGTTGCTTCCAAATGTCATCTCTGGAAGGGGAAGACCCAACAGGCGATTTTGCAACGCGTCGAGCTCCTTAGCATTAGAGATAGGATTTGTCCGTGCAGTTATGATCCATTGGCCGATTTCGATCGTCCTCGAGTTAGGACTTTCAGAGAGTTTATGCTCAGGTACATCGATTGAGGGCGTTGGGTCCATATCGTCGCCAGTGCCGAACTGTGACCTCTGTTTGGATAAAGAGAGACCTGAGATGATTGTGGTAGCGATCCAAGACGCGTACCAAGATCTTGCCGCCAGAACGCGTTCACGTGGGGGAGATCAAGACAGCGGCGGGCAGTGGCAACTCTGCATCCTGGGTTAAACTTCGACATTGGCCACAACACTAGAACCGAATACACCATATTTAATCAAGAAGTATGGGTGACTCCAGACCAACGTCTCCGGATGCTCCGCCTCAGGATCTCTGGTCTTCTATTCTCGACTCTGTGTCATCCTCGCGGACCATCCCCGCAAAGCAAGTACTCATCCTTGGAGAGCCCAGTTCTGGAAAGTCTACTTTAACAGCAGCATTACTTAATAAACCGACTGTAGAGGAGACCGCGGCCGATGACAAGTCAGACTTTGCACTAGGATACGACTGGGCAGATGTAAGAGACGAAGGCGACGAAGGTGAGTCCTGTGTTGTACAACTTCCCGTCTGCCTGGTGCATCTATTGTGATTGCTGTTTGTGCTAAAACCCTCTCTGACCCCAGACATCCTTGCGAGACTATCTGTCTACACCGTGCCATCGTCCGCACCATCATACAGTGCACTGTTACCACACTTCCTCCCACCCAAGACGTCACTACCACATACCGTTGTAGTGATTGTGCTAGATTGGACAAAACCATGGACATTCATTGATGAGCTTCAGACATGGCTGAAATGGATTGAAGAGTGGTCGAAAGGTGATGGGTCGAGAGACCTTGAAATCCTTCGAGAGGAGAACAGAGAACGCCGTGAGTGAAGTCATATCGTATTGCATCTTGGCTTACACCTTTTGCATAGTACAGGCTCATCTACAACATTACACCGAACCCTCTGCTGAGCCGCTCCCTGCTAGCTCCACCTTGTCCAGCACCACCTTGCTGCCACTCAGTCCCGGTACACTCACACATAATGCTGCTGGTGTGCCGATCATAGTAGCCTGCACAAAGGCAGACTTAATCGACGAAAATAGCGATATGTTGGGGGCTGGTGCTTCAGCTATGGGTGCCATGGTGAAAGGAAAGGGAGAGGAATGGGAAGAACGGACAGATGCGATAATGCAGATTCTGCGAACAATATGTTTGAAATGTATGTGGTACTTTGACCAGTTCATATGGACCAAGGCTCACTTGGCATGACTATCGCAACAGATGGCGCCAGCTTATTCTATACGACACCTATGCCTCCGACGTTGCAGGTGCTGCGTCAGTACACGTTGCATCTGCTGTTTGCACCTCCCGCCCCTTCCCCTGGGCTGTCGTCAGAGGGCTCTGCTCCTGTGCGAAACCCTTTCCCATTCCAACACAAACCGAACACTTTGGACCGTGATCGTATTGTAGTGCCCGCAGGCTGGGATAGCTGGGGCAAGATCGCCGTTCTACGTGATGGTTTTGATGCTAAAGCATGGGGCGAGGCCTGGGAGCATGATCTCCCACCTGACGAAGGAGAGACAGGAGAATCTAGTGCGAAGAAGCTGTATGCAGCTCTTGTGGAAGATCGAGGTGTCAAGGTACTATTTTCATCGGATAAACTGTGCCGTATTTCATGCTAATTTCAACCTCTTTTTCAGCCACCACCTCTCCCTGCATTTAACAATCCAACTCCAGAACAGGTGTTCTTGGCAAAGAACTATGACGAGAACTCTAAGAAGCCTGATCGTGATCCTCGCGGTGCTTTCCGAAATCCCACAGATAACCCTGCGGCTGGCGTCGTTGGTCCTATGGGCAGCAGCAGCTTCAACTTGCCAAATGTCGAACGTGCCCTTACAGAGATGGAAGGTGGACTAACACCCCTAGGCACAGGAGCAGCAGCCGATCCAGGACGAAAGCTGTCTGGTCGACCTGCACCTAGGTCGACATCGGGATTGGCAGTCCCTCCACTCGGTACGACTGCCCGGGCTGGCCTTGGGTCGCCTACTCTCAATTCCTCACCCAGCCCTGGAACAGAGCAGGTGCGGCATGACGTACTACAGAACTTTTTCCAGAGTTTGCTCGTACCAAAGGACAGAGCTAGTGGAAGCTTGACGACGCGTAGTACAACGCCGAAACCAAGTACGGATGCGGCGAGTGGCACAGAGGATGGAGCGTAGTGTATATGTTGCATCGGATTTACCAATAGGATACCCCTGAATACGTTTAATTTAGAGTTATCACGGCATGCCTGGGTGTGACTTTATCGCTATTGAAGTATCAAGTTAAACACCTTTGATACGAGGGTTTACAACGTCAAGACTCGAGAATTCCGCGTGAAAGAGCATCTTTCTCGTACACCTGTTCATACAAAGAAACAAAGTCACCGCTGAACAAAAGGAAATATGACTCGTTATGCGGATGCGCTGGCCACGATTGATCGGAAGCGCCGGTGCGCAGCCGCCTTGCTTACGAAATCTGCTGGCCACTTCGACTTGTTTCCTCCTCCGCTCATCTCGAGCTCCTCGTCCTTACACCCCTGCTCGTTGCCACCGACAGCACTCTTACCATTTCTTACAACGACGAACATATCATTGATCCCGTTCATCACGACTACAGACGACCGACCCGCAAATTTTACGACATTCGCCACACTCAAAGTGAGTCGCCGCTTTTGTACTTCATTACGTCTAGTAGCTTATGCACACCGCTTTTCCGTCTTACAGAACACTATCACTGCTCGCTATGCCCACTGCTGTCGCATCCAATGGTCCTCAATCCGCTGCAACACCCAAGAAACCGAGCCAACGCTCGAAGAAATCTCGTCTTGTTAGGAGGAGAGGGCGCATCCACAGCGGCAGCGATGATGAGATTGAGAGGGAGGCGAGGTCGGACTCGGACTCGGATGACCATTCCTCGCTTGATTCAGAGTCTGACTCTGAGACAGCCTCAGACGACGAACATCACGCTGGTATTGTCACCCCGAGTACAACCCAAAGTCCCCCGCCACTGGAGATCAATGGGGAGTCTTCCTCTGTTAAGCCAGACCCTATCATCGCAGGTGGGAGTGGACCCTTCTCTGGCGCAACTGACTGGGCACAGATTGTCGCGGATGAGAATGCCACTGGCGCAGGCGAACTCCCTGTGATCGACTTCGCCGATATGCACACTCATACCGAACCTGTGCGCCCGCCCCCTCGCTCAAAGAAGGCGCAGAAGCAAGCGAAGAAAGCCGTCGCCGCCCATCCTGTTCAAGAGCAGCCTCCCACTCAGCCTGACAAGGTGGAGGAGGAACAACCCCACGAAGCCGATAACGAGCATGCGTCGTCAACGCCTGCTTCGGTTGCTCAAGACTCGTCTCAACCTCGGTCCAGGGGGCAGTCAGTGCGTCAAGCATACCAAGAACGTCTTCGGCAAGATCCAGCCTATATCCCTAGAGTAGGCGAGTTCTGGGGACATGACGACCGTCTCCTTGACAAGGACCTTCGGAGCATGAGTGGCTGGTGGAGAGGGCGCTGGCATAACCGCGGGAGAGGACGTGGATCGTTTCCACTGCGCGGGCGTGGCGGTCGAGGTTTCTTTGCTGGTCGTGTGCCGCCTCAGGAAGGTCATGAGGCCACAGAGGATAATGGCTTCTCCCCTGTTGAGGACGTTCCTCCCATCGAGCGAGCATGGGGTCACGATGGTTTCGAGGAGATGAAGCGCCGCGAGGAGCAGCGCAAGGAGGAACATCGCCTTTCTCAGACGCAGCCTACGGGACCGCACCGCGGCGCAGCTCCCCGTGGCCGGGCTGGGCTCGTGCCCCGTGGACGTGGTGGAGCTATTCATGGTGGCCGCTCTGCATCTCCTTCAACTCCCAACAGCACCTCTTATACCGACCCATTCCCGAAGCGTGCATGGTTTGCCATGAAACCTGAGAAGATATGGACCAAGCATGCCGAGTCGTTCTTATATGTCGACGCTTCGTTACGTCCGCGCCACGGTCAGGTCGGTAGCGTTCGAGTCAAGCTACCTGGACGGGCAGCACGAGTGCTTCCTGCGCAGCAACAGAAGAACAAACCAGAGTCAACAAGGGACTTTTCTGAACACACTGCACCATCCACGACCAATTTGTCCGAAGACGGTGGCGAAAGACAGTTCGTCGTGCGATTCCCCAAGGCTGCTTCTCAGCAAACAGAAGAGGCAGTCCAGGCGGAGGACAGTGCTGCGCCGTCGGTCGCACCTGCTCAAGAACCGGAGCTTTCTATCGACGAAGTCTTCACCGTCCGACCCCATGCTGTTCCCAGCTATGTTCCTATCGATATGCTCCAGGCAGACGGTCAAACCCAATCCACCGCCACTCAGCCAGCGCCGGCGTCTCTCCCAGATGCATCTTCTCTGCCCGAGCCAGATATTCAGCGTCAACTTGAGCAATTAGGTTTGGGCATTGGGAACGCAGTGGCATCAGGTACTCCACCCAGCGCAATTCTGGAGGAGACGCTCCTTCGCCATCCATCTCACGAGGAACCTGTTGAGGCATCGCAGCCTTCCGCTGATGAACCTCGTGGAATTCCCCCTCCCTTGCATCCGCTGCAAACCAGTTTCTCTCCTGTCCCTCCAACATCACCTCCCTATGGTTCTCCGTACGGATATGGCGCCTCACTTCCACCGGGTATCGCCATGAGTCCGCAAGGCTTTCCCTACGAGATTACTACTGGCCGTCCTGTATACCTTCAGCAGGCCCCTCCCCCCATGTATGCTCCGCAGCCAGCGATGCACAGTTACATGGGCCCTCCCGGCATTCCCTTCGTGCCCAGACATATGTCTCATCCGTCTCAGGAGTATGTTCCTCAACCCCATACACCCGTCAATGGCTTTATCGATCCTGCAACCGGTGTCCCCATCTTCTCGCCAGCCAGACAGAACAGTCGTATCGAAATACGTGCGCCCACTGATAGATCCGAAGGTACCACCGCAAAATCTGTATCTCGCCCTTCGAACCTGCGGACCTCAGTCACGGAAGGCGAGTCGGATGCAACAGAGGGTCTGACGACCGAGGATGCTGGTGCTGTTCAGCTTCCACCACACAGTCAACAGCAGCCTCCGATGGTTCCTTACGCACCTTACCCAGCTCAGTATTATTATCCAGACCCGAACGCCTACAACGCATACATGGACATGACCCCACAGATGCATTACGAATTATATCCCCCTCATGACCAACGCTCTCATCAGCCCATAATCTATTACTAGTTGTCCTCTTCTCTTCTCCTCGCAACTCCACTCTGTATCGTTGTCTTGTTTCCTCATTTTTGCTCTATCATGCTCTGCATCCACTTGACATACAACACATTTCTCTGCTCACATCATCGACGTTCCATTCTGTGCCTCAGTTATCTTTTGCCACTTGACTCTCCATTCTTCTCTTCTGCAATACACTATTGCATTGATTTTATTGTACCGGTCGTTGTTTCCTTCGGTTCTCCATTTTCTCTGTTGACTTCTATTGGCAGTTGTTGTACGTACTGTCAGGGCCGTGATATCTCTAGTGTTGGTACCTACTATTTTTTCTATGACCTACACCCCATACCTGTTTCTACTACTACGTAGTGTCGCATCTATAGCAGCTAGAGTCTTATACATCGCGATATAAGGTCGGCGAGCTAAAGCCGTTTCCTCCTATCTACTCGGTGTGCCTTCCCACTCTGGGCACGAGCCACCAGCATGCACCTTGGGCGCCGAGCAAAGCGACAACAGTCGGTTCGACGACCCAGATGCCTGTTTTCGTGCTCATGATACCGACGATCAAGGGCCAGAATGCGCTTCCGCTCTGACCCACGGCACTTATGATTGAGAAAGCGTCGGCATGCATGTTCCTTGGGATTAGTTTGCCGCCCATAGCGATGGTGGCGGAGTAGAAGGTGCTGATGACGAGACCTATCAGTGCCGTACATACGGCTGTGGAGGTGAAGGTTGGAACGAGCCAAGCGATACATTCTAGCATAATGGCGATGGTCACATAGATGAAGACGGCGTTGCGTTCGCCGATGAGTATGTTGAGAGGAGGCAGCACGATTCGGCCGACAGCAAGCCCTGCCATCGAGTTCAACAGATCAGAGAAGCTCAGAGTGCTGGAGATGTTATCGCATACCAAGGTACATGCCGGAAGCGACCCAGGATGATCCCTGTGGATCGCCATGGCGAGTTTCAATGAGGTATGAAACTATCCAACCGCCACTATACGAACAACGGTAAGCCAAACTGGGAAACAACATGGATAAAATAACTCACAGGGATTCTTCAGCACTGCATCGGTCGAGTAGTCGATAAGTTATCTGTGAGTCTTGAAGTCATAGCTGAATACGCTTACCCTACATAGAGCATCAGGAATATGGCTAATGACCAGACGGCCTTGCTTTTCAATGCCGCCCGCAGGACACTTCCATTCCCTCCCAAAGAGGTCTCTGTCACATTCGTTGGGAGCGCATTGAGTTTGCCAAAGGCAAGCCATACCAGCCCGAACAACGGCACGTTTATACCCACGTTAGTCGTGTAGAAGATGTTATACTATTTGGAGAGAAGAGAAGGGGTGAGTCATGTCCCAGGAGATGTCTGATCTAGAATAGCTCACAGGCACTCCTCGGACGAGCATCGCTGTCGCTACCTGAGGACTCGCGAAGGCTCCCAGGCCATATATGCCATGAAGGCATCCGGTCCATAAGAGCGGTTTATTCAGTCTGGCGAAATATGAATTCAATAGCCCGAGCTTCATTGAGGTTAGCCGTGGGATGCCTCTATTTGTAGGTTTAGTAGCTAAAACTGACCTGGGTAGCAAAGGCTGATCCTACGACGAAAAACCCAAAGCACATGAAGTTGAAGTTTTTGCGTTGCGAACAGTTAATGACGTTCTAGTTTGTAACAGATATGATAGATAGTAAGCATCATGGTGGCAGGCTCAAAGTAGGAAACATAATCACCCCGATTAACTCAACGACCAGCGACATCAACAATGTCTTCCCGAACCCGACACGTCGAATAAGGGGACCAGTGGCAGCGGCGGAGGTGACATACCCAATAAATGTGGATACAAATAATACTGACACGCGTGCGTAGCTGATATTATAGTTACGTTCGATATATGGGATCATTGCCCCCGTTGAGCCACCGCTACGAGCAAGTACCGTCCATGTTATCAGGAGATGATCACTGGCAGGTAAAGAAGACGAAAAACTCACTTCCATCCTGCGAGGAAGAGTGCACAGAACGCAACTCCCATGCGAAATCGCCGCATGATGTCTGTCTCTGTAAGCTGATCGGGCGACGCCTCGGGGTCGGGCTCCACGATGTCAAGGGGAGTTAGAGTGGATGTTTGGGAATTGAGGGTGGTGTTGAGGTCCTGCGCAGTTCCAGCTTGAACACCAGATGCTTGTAAGACGGTAGCTGAGACATCCTCGAAGGCTTTGCTTTTCAGGTGTTCTGCTGCCAGCGAAGTGTCCGTTTCCGTAGCTTCGAGGGTAGGTTGGAGTTCATTTTCGTCTCCTGACCCATCTTTTGCCACTACGGATTGGGCTGCGGAGGGCTCTAGGTAGAAGGCAGACATGAGTATATGGGGGTCACACTAACCGTCCAGTCGTTGTCTTATAGGACGACCGAAGTTATTGAGACCAAAGACGGTTGGATGTGACTAAGGTGTCTGTTGCTCCTAGTCGCGCTTAGATAGTTTCTTGAGCTCCGTCCGCCATAGAGTTGTCAGTCCCTTATACCATTTGATATGCAATGTTTGTGTACCAAATAATTGTGCCTGCTTGTATAGGTCGCACCCTGAAGGCCCGGGTCTGGAACCTCGCCGTACTTGCGAGAATTTACGTGTGGGTTGGGCGGTAGTGAGTATCAGAAGTTCCACCGGTAGGGTCTCCGATAACACTGCTTCGGATTTAACAAGTGCAATTTCATGTCTTCAAGATGGAGTCAGAAGAGTGATTTGAATGAAAGATGAGTAGCAGTACCTTATATCTGGTAGCACACCCGCGGGCCGGCGAAGGATCTGCTCTTAGGGTCACAACATAGCAGTGAACAATGGCCAGGGACGGAAATGTAGAATGTAGATTCTATCTAAATTCATTAGCTGAGTCTGTCTCACTTGCATGTCATATGTAACATAGATCGTATTGCACTCGAAGAACGTAACGTTCTCACTTAGATTACATGTATTGTGGCAAAGTCTGTAGGGGTCCGGAACTGTTCAGAACAAGTTCATCCGGGAGCTTATGGCACCGTTGGGCTGAGCTGCTGATGACTGCACTGGGGATGTTGAGTTGGAAGCCTGGGCGATTTGGGCAGTAGCAGATGGTTTACCAAGTGCCAGCTGTAAGAAGGATGAGCTCAAATACACTAGTCGATGATAATAAGACGCATTTTACTCACCAGAGCGAAGTGACCGCCCACCACGGGCCTTGCCCTAAATCCTTCGACAGAGCCGTCGGTGGTCTCGTACCAATCACCTAACGGTTGGCTACTTTTCCCATCCGCGGCATAGTTGCGTACGGACTTGATGAAAGTGTCTCGGACGCTAGTCGAGCTTACGATTGCCGCAGTCCAGATTTCCCAATCTAATGTCGATATATCAGAGTACATTCCGCGACGTAATGGTTGTTGCTTACCGGACTTCGTGTAGGTGTGGCTGTAATTGGAAACTTCAGTGCAAGTGTTATTGCATAGATTCTGAGTACTCACCGAGTGTCAAGGGGAACTCCAAAGCTGTCTGGAAGCAAAGGCACACGTTAGTTGGTGATATAGTTATCCGAAGGATCGATTGACTCACTAACGACAGTACTGTACCAGGAGGTCTCTGAAAGCTATCTCTGTGAGTCGTGCAACGAAGAATATGATTGGCACTTACGTAAATCAAATACGGACTGTGGGAAGGTATTTGTACCAAGCAGTTTGTCTGCGTACAGGTTGTACGTGAGTCCCCAGCTATACGTGCGGATGTCAGCAATGTATGTAGATGCTGCAACCACTGATCTTACCTCGAGTCGTCACCATACTGCACGTATTACACTGTAAATACAGCGTACAAATATATTCAGATAATAGAGGTTACTGACCGATAAGGTGAGATGTTTCCCAGTCGAAGATGTTGCAAATTTCTGCCACTGCTGAACGTAAGACGATGCAATGTTCTGTCATAGAAGCGTAAGCGTCGTCCATTGTAATTTTCAGACGTCCATCTTACGCTGTAGTTGGAACTGCGAGCGCTGTCGCCAACTAAATTAGCGATGGCTGCCATCGCCTTTATGCCAATGATGCCCTTAATCGCAAGATTGGTCTGATTGGCGAGGCTACCAGCAAAGTCATCAGTGCTGATCTGGTTGGCAGGTATCAACGAATCTGTGATCAGGAACTGGGTCCACTGGTCAAGGAGGTTGAACTGAGATCGAAAGATCAGTACGGTGCAGTTCAAGACCAAGAGCTGGGCAATAATTACATATTTAGATATGAGAGTCTTGTCGTTGCTCTTCTGAGTGTAGCTGAGTGTCATGATAAGCATGTTTCCGCTCTCTGAAGATAGTCGCGTAAGTCAAAATGCAGAACTGGGTGTACAACAAGTACTCGCCTTCCACAGGCATCGCTTCGTCTTTGCCTAGCCGTTCGATGAGTAAAGATCGCTCTATATAGTTTCGATATCTTACCATCGTTGTGCCCGTTCGCCACAGGATAGTGGGCACCTAAGCAAAGAAGTTCGGCGTAAACGCATATTCGGCTCACAACACAGCGTTCACGTACCCATGTCGTGCACACTCCATTTGTTCGGATATTGGCCAGACGCTTGATATTCGAACAAAGGAAGCAAAAGGTATTTCCCAAGCGCAGGGTTCGTGTAGAGCAGAATCGGCCAAGAGGGGAAGATCACATCCACTGTGTTGACGTTCTGTATGGCGAGATATTGACTGATCAGTAGGAGAAGATACCAGTAGACGGAAGCGGCTGACCCCATCACTAGAGATTTCTACAATCTATATCAGCCAATGCCTTGGTACGAGTCGTGAAGCGAAACCCGAACCTTTCATGAACATCAAGACATCAGAGGTATTGAAGCCACCGGCACTGTTCTTCGAGACGGTGAGTTCAGTGGCACCAAACGCTTGTCTGACAGACAAAGCAGCGATGGAAGCATAATCGGTGGAGATGGCCGACGCATCTGACTGCACTTTGGAGTCGAAGGCTTGCGCCCTGGTAAGAGCAGCACTGTAATCCTGCAAAAACGACGTAACCTGGGCGAAGGGTTTAGACATTCCACTCTCATTTGATGCGAGAAAAATACTCACAGCATCCTTCACAGAGGAGAATTGACTCCAGAAGAAAAGACTCCGGTTCTGTAGCGCACCACCGGCCACGATGTATTGAACAGCTGGGTCTCTGACGTGACCGACTGCTACCACCACCGGGCTTGAGGCGGCCTGGACATTGCCAAGGTCTTGAGCGAACGCAAATACGGGCCATCGGTCAGATACGGCACGGAACTGGGTGTCCTGGGTGTTCGTCAACTTTCCGTTGTTGATGAATTGCGCTCGGACAACAACGTCCTGGCCGGTTTGATAGGTCGTACCCGAGGTCTATACAGGGATAATTAGTACAAGGAGGGCCTTCATGACGTCCCTCGAAGATATGCGCGTACCTGTTGGATAGCGTAGTATGCAGACCCCTCTGCATTGTTCTAGTCAGTAACCTATCGCTGATTCGTCCGAATGGAAGAGTTACTTACGCTGAATATGATCGCCATTTTCACTGAAAGTCGATTGGTTCTCCAACTGCGCTTGGTGAATAATGGTATCGCCGATAGTAGTTGTCCAGTTTGCAGTGAGGCTGTTGTCACCGGTGATCCATTCTGCACTAATATCGGAGTAAACCTGTACTGAGTGCGCCTTGCCGTCCGTTGATTTGGCAGACACTGTGAAGTAAGAGAAAGGGAGTGATTGCTTGACTAGATCGGTTGGCTATGAGGAAAACGATGAGCTCAGCATAAGAGGCGATCAATGATCTGTGAACACTTACTTCAACGGGACTAAGAAAGTTGACGGTCAAATCAATAGGCCCTGCGCTCAGGACGAATGTGCTTTGGGTGCTGGTGAACTTGATAATAATGATGATGTTTCAGCAGCGAAGGTAGTATAATCTTTATGTAAAACCCTTACGCTGAAACTCTTTTGCACAGCTTTTTGACTCGTTGTACCTGAAACCGCTGGTACTCCGAGGAAATTGTATGCTGTGCCATCGACTTTGACATAACCAGCCCAGCCTAGGATCTATCATGACTATGAGCTGACATGAAGCGTAGTGGGTCCGGAGAGACCTTACCGAACCTGTCCAGAACCGGGGCCAATCTGCATTCAATGCAGTCCCGCTACCTTGATTCAACCACGCCGAGAGGTAGGGAGAGCGAACGGCCAACGGTATAGAAGCTGGACTGAATGGTGTAGAAGTCCAAGAGGCAGCAGGTGCAGCTAAGGCACAACAAAATAAACATGAAAAAAGAAAGCCTAGAAGCGACTTCATCGTGGCTCCGGGATGTGGGCGCAGAGTGGAGGTCGACAATGAACATGCAATAAAGTGCTTCGTTTAAATAGGGGAATCTCTCGCAAGAAACCACTGCATACTGCACAGGAAGCTCATCGCAACATGGATCATGAGACTACGGACCGTGATGTCGTAATTGATCGGTAGTCACTGTGCTTGCATCATCAAGCAACGACTTCTCGAAGGCACCAACAGGATCTCTAACTCTGATGGAGTCATTGTGAAGTCGAGCCAGCGTAGCCTTATGGCTACGTGTGGCTATACATATCGTTACTCGCAGTCTCTCGGTGCTCAGAGAGGCGAAAAAACAGATATATTGCTTCAATCTACGACGAAAACATGCAAGCCAATATACGCCCGACAAGTAAACTGATACCTACCGAGTACCGGCGAATTGATCATGGGTTACATCCATACCCATCATTCGGAGGGGGGCACCATAAGGAAAGTTTCTTCTTGATTCCTCATCGTGGGAAAGTGCCTTTAGAAGAATATACGATCAGTACAAGAGCCATAAGGACTGATCATCAAAGACGGAGAGCTCAGATACCGTTGTAGAAAAAGTTTACTCATACGTGCGTGCACATTTGTGCAGCAATCGTACAGTGTGAATGAAGTGACATCACAGCGAAGTACAGGACATAACATGACCAACAACTCGTATGGTACTCACCATTGTAATGACCAGCTGACCCGACTGCATCCATACGACGACGGTTCTTGCTTGTGGTATTCTTCACTTCGTTCGGCCTCGAGCAACGCGTCACCATCGGCTTGTCCACTCGCGGGTGTATTACATGACTAGGCAGGATGAGTTAGCAAATCGATTGCGTAAAAACAGCATACATGGTTAATGAAGGCTCAGATACCGTTGTAGAGTCAATAGTTGTCCCTCAAAACGCGTAGCGTTCGGATGTTTGGGAATATGATTTTGACATCATCGCCAAATTATAAGACTAAATCTCACCTTGGCAGCACTATCCGGATAGTTCGCTTATGGAAGGCATAACGACCACGAGAGGCGAACACAAACTTGAAGGATGAAGGTGTTGTCGACAAACATCCCTCGATAAAATTTGACGCGTTTAAGAGGATTTAGGTGTATTTGGTTAGAACAAATAACCCATCACAACGCGTGGTTACCGCCAGGCGTCTTTCATGTGTCTCTTGAAACCATGGCCATCTACCGGTAAGTAGTATGTATATGCTGGCTGTGCTGCACGAGCACTAAGTTATCTGTTGCTCTAGTCGAGTGTCATTTGTACTATGCCGCAGTCAAAGCTAACCAGCCGAAATCTGAGTATAACGAGGATAATGTTGTTCAATGTGACGGTCTTCTGAAAAAGTACGTGCTTGTTCTTCGAAGTCTCATCATTTGACGTCTATCCTGGTTCGAGCTGGTACCTAAGGTGTACGTGAAGCCTTCTCATGATGAGGGCATCTTCACTTTTGTCTGTCCTCGTTTTCATCTGAGTAGAAGTAAGTGCCTCAGGCCACCGCGGTTTTTGGCTCATTGCCAGTTGCATTGCAGGCATTGCTCATGCCTATTGAGACGAAACAAAACAAAACCAGTGAGCATCCGCGGGTTATTGTCCTACCACGGTCTTATACAAAGTCGATTGCCGCTACCGATGTACCTGTCACAGCCGAGGCTTGTGGTAACCAAGCCGCACGAAGGCCATGAGTGTAGTACAAGGTCAGCTTAATACTCTTACTGTAACGTCCAGTGCCTGAACTCCCTCTCAGGAATAGAGCGTCCCCCTATTCCTTTGTCTGAGGGCCGCCGGTGTTTCCAATCAGCCAATGACAGTGACACCTTAGTGTCCGGTCTGGTACCCGAAACAATTACAAGACACTGACACCTCATCTCCGTATCGTCTCCAACGCTACAAGTGATTGTGGGTGTCACGGGATGTGTCCAGGAAGCTTCCTTCACGAAATACAATGAATGCCACAGCCACTCGTCTCTGGTAGCAAAGGAGGAGCCCTGAGTTTAGGTTACAAAGGATTCTCTGTCATAAAACAGAGCGCATCTTCTCTTGCTCGCGCTCTTTCGACTTCCTCCTTTTCATATTACTCTCATGCGCATACTTTGTCAAGTGACGGCCCTCGCTGGGATCATTGTTCTGCTTGTCTCTCAAGCAACGGCGCAAGATTTTACGATACCGTCCAATTGGCGAGTGAGTCTTCGCATACATTATCTCGGCTGTGGCTGTCGATGCTCACCACTTGTCTGTACCAGAAACCGACATCTAATTTGACCCGCCAGGAAAGACTTGTGCTCGTCGATGGCCTGCTCAACACTGTCGTACGAACCCTGAACACCGATAACGGACTCTTCAATGGTGCGCTCCTAAACGCGGTAGTCTCTGTTTATCTTTGGGAAAGAATCTAATGCAAGCCCTTTGTGCTAGGACTCGATACATTCCAAATCTCGGAGTCGGCAAGCATGTTGAGCGCGCTCTCGACTAGCGATTTCATCAACGGTTCGACAACTAATAGGGATGTTGTGCTCAAAAGCCTCAACACAATGTTCACTAACGTACCTAACATCACATCGTCGTAAGCCACATACTATATATATCCGACGATATTCATGCTCACTATAACTCAAAGTACTAGTCTCATAAGGGAGAACAGGGACCCCGCGTACGATACAACCATTAACCGTCACAATGCTTTTGCTGACTCTTGTCTGGTCTTTAGTACGTGGGGGCTGGCCGCTATCACCGCCCACAGAGCTTATAAGGATCCATCATCTCTGCAATACGCTCAGTCGATGTGGACACAACTGACTGCTTTTCTGATCACTCCGGAAAATGCAGCAGCAGGTACGCATCCAATGCGCAACGTGAGCATCCCGTCAACATGTAATTTTGGTGAGTCAAATCGTCCTCCTATGAGCTAGTGTACTCAAGTTCTCTTAGCAACTACTGCCGGCGCTTTGTTTTCGGTGCGTCCCTGTTCTACCAATGTATTGAACGTTGAAGATGTGACAGTGATTCGTAGGATTCTGGTAACTCCAGCAGTATCAATGTGGCAGGAGTGGCTGTTACGTGAGTCTTATATGTCAGGCTCTGATCTCATACTCTGCTGACGGTCGGCTTAGAACATACATGGCGTGAGAGATTACCACCTATCACAATTTGACTTTCAGTTGATCCCAGTAGTCTCTCAGCTCATCTCCACGAGGAGACTTCCGATCCTCAATATCTGTCAACAGCACAGCTATCTGCTGACTTCATTAAGAACCATCTCTATAACGGCGTAATCATCGAGGATGGCATTGACCTGGCAACCTGTGTCACCTCAAATGCACCCTTTACCTACGACTCCGGATTGACTATCGATGGTTTGAGCGCCATAGCAGCATCTAACAGCTCTTATGCTCCATTGTTCGTTTTCCTCCGTTATCCCCTCAGAGCGTTGGCTGACCGGTATACTTCCCTTCTAGTCTTTCGAGCTTGATATCGACGGTAATACCCTACCCAGGGTGGACCAACTCAACAAACGGTGTTGTAAACGAAGGTAGTGCTACCCAGTTGCTGGCGATCTCATCAGTAAATACTGACTTCGAGCAGGACCTTCGGAAGCGTCAGCTCCTACCAATAGTGACTTCACGTCTACTCTGAAAGGTGTGTGAAAACACAAAATCATACTATCTGCCGACTAAGTGCGCGTTGTAGCAATCTATATTCGCGGCTTGTATGAGGCGTACAGAAGACTTCCCCCAAATTCTTCCGAAGCTGGTCTCATTCGAAGCTACGTAACTGTACAGGTATGTAATTCGTTGTACCTTCGATGTGTGCAGAACGTGATCCGTTCCAACTTCCAGTTCAACGCATTGTTAGATTTGGCATCGACACCAGGAAGCAACGTATACTCTCCTCGATGGGAAGGCCCGCCAATACCAAACTTGAATCCTACTGGACAATTGACTGCCCTCGATGTTCTGAACTCTGCATTAGGTTTTGCAGAAGACCCGGACGCCTCAGCGCCCGCTGCTGCATCTAGGTAGGACACATATCGTTCCCATATGATGATATATCTAATCTGTGTGACGCATGGTTCAGTGCAACCTCAGTGTCCTCCCCACTGGCAACCGCTACTTCTCCGAATGATGTCCTCGATGGCAAGCAACGTGGAATTTCACCAGGCGTCATTGGTGGGATAGTAGCAGTCATTGTCGTATTACTTCTTGTCTTGGCCATTATTCCCGTCATGGTCATGCGCAGGAGAAGGAGAAGGAGAAGGGACCGCCACTCCGATCTTATGGAGGACGACGGAATAATCCCCCAGCCTTACCCCCACTTAAAGCTTCTGGAAAGCGGTGGCTCTATGCCCCCGTCTTCATCGACTTCTTATCACCGATCGAAGCAAGCTGAAGCACTGGCACAAGACTCTGCGACGACTTCAGCCGAATCATTATTCGGTACCACAGCACAGTCCTCAGAGCAAGGTGCTGATGGAGCTCACTCAGGTCTCGGTGAAGGCGGCTCGAGGAGGGAAGGACAAATTGTGGTCAACTTGGCCTCATTCGAGAGGCTCGTTGAACGTCTCGACACAGTCATGGCATCAGGTGTCTCACCATCTCAACGTGCTCAAGAGGAACACCCACCTCGATATGAAGCGTGATATGTGGATAGTTCTGCTATTATATGTGCATACCCACCGGAGTCCCTCTCATTAATCTTGGATACTGTAGCAATACGCGCGGCTGCGCTTGAGGCGAGCCTAGTAATATATTTCTGGATGGATGTTATCGTAAGATAGCACGGGGGTGATATATAACCATATAATAGATGTAGGAGCATGTATAATTCATGGAAACAAAGCAGGACAGCTAATAAAACAAGCAGCAACAGTGCTATAGACCCAATCCTCGTCTGATACCATCGGTGAGGTCCCATTTGTCCGTGTCGCCGTGTACGTCGAACATGTTCACCCCCAGCAGGCCGGCTGCGCGTACAAAGACCGCCTTCATCTCCAGGGATTGTGGGTCATCGTATGTGATAACCTGTCGAGCAGCCGAAGAACGTAGATACGGCGTGCTTGAGCAGGCATCCCATTGTCGCACGAAGCCATTCTGCCCGTTGTACACATTGATGATTTGTTGGCCTGCAAAAGCGACGCTAGTCACGCCCACTTGAGAGGAGGGATTGCTGTCTTCGCCGTTGTGTAAGCTATCATCACCTGTGTCTATGTTGGTGTTGTCGCTATCGGTCCCGTCGCTAGAACCGTCATTGGATCCTTCATCGTCAGTTTCATTGGCTCCTCGTTTCGAAGTGGACCATGCAGATAGATACTGCAGGACCTTCTGGTTGATCAACTCTCTAAATTGAACCTGGCCGTCTTCAGTGCCGCCATCCTCATTATGCACCATGAACGCTGACGGTGAAGCAGGCTTCGTCCCTTCGATCTGCGCTGATGGATCATCCAGAGGATCATCACCAAGGGCGGAAACGGTTGCATCCGCGGTTGCAGCCTGACTCGCTCCATCGAGGTGCATCGGAAGGTGCTTTGGTACTGACCGCTTTGACCAAGAGAGCGACCGTGTCATGAGATTTGTCGCTCCGGATCGCGAGATATAACCATAAGACGGGACGCCGATGACGATTTTCGACGCTGGAAAGCCGGCGGCTGTCCAGGACATAACTGCCGCAACGGCGCTGGCGCTGCTCTGTGTTGAATTGTGACAAGCGTTACTGAGAGGCGCATTAGGGCCTGGAATACTCGACGCTGGAAACGATAGTTAGTCGCGAGACTCAGGGAGATGAAATAGCGGCAAGACAAAAACTTCACTCACAGCCCCATGTATCGTAGTTCATAACCAGGATCCAGTCCAAAACGCTCGCAAAACCCGAGACGTCCCTCAGGGGGTTGCCTTGAGGGTCCGACCAAGGAACGGTCATAGTAGCAGCTGATATCTTCGCCGCTGGAGGTAAGGTTCTGCGAAGCAGCTGCAAGAAAGCTAGAAAGTTAGCACTGTCATTGGGATTCTCAATGTTGCCTTTGTTCCCGTCTTGTGCTGGAAACTCCCAGTCGATGTCTATACCGTCCAAGCCATACTGATTGTACACGGATAGAATAGCATTGGCCAAGGTCTGTCGATTCCCAGGTGTTGACACTGCTGGAGAGAAGTATCTACCAAAAAATAAGGAAAGCAGACCAGACAAGTCAGTTCAACATTCAAACGAAAATCTAAGACAAGACGAAACTTACTTGCTTCCTGTCCACCCACCCACACTCAACTTCACGCGTTTTCCACTTTGGTGGGCTGAAGTGACCAGTCGGCGCAAAAGATCCGCAGAGTCGTCGTCTCCATCCCATCCCAAGCCGAAGTTCTGCGTCGGCACAGCAAATGCAAAGTCAACCCAGTCAAACCGCTTGAAATCAATGTTCTCTGGAGGAAACGCCGCGGCGGCCCAATTGGGATAGTAAGCCATGACCAACGGCTTTTGAGAAGCCGGGCGAGTAGCATGTTCTGTCGACTGCCCGGGCTTGAAGATTCCTGAGTCGGCCGAAGGTGAATCTGAGGGACTCGCCGGGGTAGAAGTTGAAGACGCTGATGCCGAAGCTGAGATAGATGAAGGCACCGGAGGTGAGACCACAATCGAGCTGGGCGCGAATCCCGATGAAGATATCGTCGAAGACGCAGCAATCGGTGATAATAAGGACGAGGAGGAAGCCTCCGACGTCGGGGCCACGGAAGTGGCCGTCACCACCACAGTCTCAGTCACAGTAGAGCCACCAGCAGATGAAGACACCGGAGCAGCCAGTCGAGAAGAGGTGGAAGAGTTAGGAGAGGCCGTGGGTTGAGTCGGACCAGACAGAGTAGTAGGACTTAACGGATCAGAGGTTGTCGTCGTATCCACAACAGTGACGGTAGAGGCAGTTGCAACCGTGGTGTATGTTGTAGCGGTTTTAGTTGCAAGCACAGTAGAAACTACAGTTTGTGTGACAGCAGCTTCCGAAAGAGGCAGGCCATCCAATAGTCCGTCGAGACCGTCCAGCAGCTGCCTTCGAGAGAGCTCAGCTAGATGTTGGTCATCCATCGCTCCGAGCCGGTCGGGAGCGGGAGCACAGTTGGCGAGCAGAGGTAATCCTGAGATCGCAAATATCGTGGCCGTGATCCATAGGTCACCTTGTAGTATGTGCATGGCAGCTTATGAGTGCTTGAGCAGCGGTGCAGTATGACCAATGTAGTAATGGGACGGAGTAGTAAAATTGACGCCAGCGTTGTTTGAAAGGCGAAGAGATGCAAAGAAATGCAAGAAAGGAAAACCGCCAGGGCCAATAGAAGAGAAAAGCCTGAAGATGTCGTGAGAGCGTGAAGCAAGGAACAAGACGGTGTCGAGATGAGAGCTGCGAGATGCGACGCCCTGACTGTAGCCAGCCGACTGGCTGACAACTGTCAGCAGCTTTGACGAGATCCGCATGCATTTCTGGACACCCGGATATCCATCCATCCGTTGCATCCATTATACACATGACCACAGTCATAAAGACACATCGCTTCTAAAGCGGGTAACCAGGAGACCCACCTGCATGTTACTATTCGGACATGACCCATATTTCGAAGTCTGGACCAAACCCGCACTGGTTTGCCCAGTCACAGTACCTTCTCAGATGCCGCAGGTAATACCCAAGACGCTCGATCAGATGTCCTTAGCTTCAGGCTGAACCTCGCGGCGACCACGCCCATCACGCTCAGGCAAAGAGCTCTAGAACGCCGAGCGTCTATTGTTGTGCTTCGACTGTTGTTGGGTCGCAGGTATGGCGGCTGACCACACGGCATGGCAATGGCTGGAATTCGAAGTTGGTGGCTGGGTATAGTCGGCTTCAGCCTCAGTCGCAATTGAAATCTTCAGGGAAGGATATGGGTAAGCATGATCAACGTACCCAAGTAATAGGCGTGTTTCGATCTGGACCGTGTCTTTGGCGGGTCGCGATAGAGCCTGCGGGCCCTGTCGTCGGTGAGCGTCGCCCGCTAGATCAGGCAGGAGATCTCACCCACTCACCCCCGAGAGTCGAGACTTGCTCAAAGAGTATTAATCCCGTCTTCGGAAGTTAAGTGGTAAAGGGTGTTCTATCGTCGCCGTTCGCTATTCGCTTGCTGTGTGTGTATCAATGGCGATGGGCATGGACGCTTTTGCGCTGCTTCATTCTATTAATCTTGATTGAGTATCAGAAGTCGTGCATCAGTTAGAACGATAGAACGAAGAGTCGAGACCGGTATTCGCTTGCCAATAAGAGAAAGAAAAATTGGGAAGGTTGAAGGACATGTGGACTTCTGTGACTTCGTGTTACAGAGCCTTGGCCGAGGCGTATACTCACCTGTCAAATCTGCCATAGAGAAAGGTTTGATGATCTGTGGCTGCGGCCGAGGGATAGGAGACTGTATACTTGGTTCGGACGCTTCCAACGGTCTAGTTATTGGGCTTCGACCTTGGTACGTCGTCCACCAAACTCGTCACCCGCCTGATAGTTCGTCTATTGATGGGTGTGTTGTTAAATTCGAAACTATAGAAGCATCGTAGTCGCTGCTGGGTTAACCATGTAGATGTCGACTGATCCGAGGTACCGATCATGATTCGTAAATGTCAGGGCAGATACCTGGCTATACTCGGTCGTCCAGCGCAGTAACTAGTCCTACCAAACTTCGTAGCACCTTGTTGGCCGACTGACACGATCTAGATGTGTAGCGAGTACTTGCAGAAATGGCATTCTCTTCAAACCTCTTCTCAGAGATAAGTAAGTTTGTTACTTACCCTTTCTTGGACCGGAGATCCATAATAAGATGTAGCATCTTCCCATCCAACTTCTATGACGAGTCGACATTTAGCACACGATATGCATGAGGTTTGGGGTACGAACGTTGTCCACATACCGCAGGCTTCTATGTCTCCGCGAACGTGCTGAGTCTCGACCTGGCAGACTACGGATTTCGTATATATTTTGACCATGCCACTGGGTTAATAAGTGAAATCTTTCTTGTCTCCGCGGCAGTTGTCCGCCATTACCCTGGCCTGGACCATGGAAGGACCTTCAACTGAGCACATCAACAGAGTCACCGAGTTATTTTCAGTAGGAGTCGACGTCCAAGATGCGAAGCTTACCTACAAATCTAAGAAGTTAGGAATCCAGATATCTTGGACGAGCTTGGTCAAACCTTACTTCCAAAGGTCCAGATATCCAGATATGCTCGAACAGTAGAAGCATACATTTTATCCAACGTCTCCCGTACAGATCTGTTGTGCCCGTTGTAAGATCACGCACTCTCACACACAATAAGGAACGTGCGTCTCACCGGATGTGTCCACAGCCTTTGCAACTGTAACAATCTTGAGCATTCCGCCGCCACTGCCACTGGCTGTACCGGCCAACCAAAGTGAACACCGGCAGAGTGAACGGAAATGAGACGCATGCATGCCAATCACAAAAGCGTAAAGAGTCGAAGACATGTCAGAAATACGCGTGTTTTGACTGGAAGATTCGAACGACGTACACGTGTATCCCTTACACTGCGCAACTGAAGTTACGGAGATGGGGACTGGAAATTGGTTGGATGCCACTCCGTGTCCGCGGCGGAGATCATCATGATCCAGCGAGAAGCTGGAAATAATGATGGTCGTAGCAAATGGATCCCATTGTGCAAGAACAGTCACACCTTTTCGAAGCCGTGCAGACAAGTGGCGCTGCAAACTCTGTTCTAAAAGGGGAAGTTATGCTGCACCCGACCCGTGGTACCTCCGCCGCCGCGTACCTTTCTTGCCGCGGTGACAATCGCTATCTCGGCAAGTTCACCACGAGGAGGAAGGCAGGGACGGCGAGGCGCCTATGCGGTATCCTGTTCTGAGCGGCGGGCGGATGTGCTTTGAGGCTGTGGATTGATGCTTGATTCAACCTCGATGTCCGCGGTACCAGATAGTGAGGCTCAAAGCGAGAATAAAGAGGCATTGGCATGCTTACTACCAAGCATATCGGAAGGAAATTTCAAGTCTCTAGACAGGTTATCATTACCGTAAATGTGAGCCATGGCCAGACTCTAGGCAGCATATCGCAGGCGACCGCGGGTGTCCACAACTCGTGGCACAAACACCATTACTTTCTCCTCGGCCTGTTGTGTTTGCTGTACGGTACTATTCCGTCAGCTCAACCGACTACCGTGAGTATGCATCGTAGCCAGGCGTGGCCAGACAGCAATTTTGAAGACCCAGCCTCGACATTGACTGTGCTATTTCAAGTTCGGCTGTATCAACAGTAAAGGGCTATTATTATCGGCTCTTACGGGATAAGAACATCATGGTACCTTTTGAATGCGATAGTCCTGTTCCAGGACTACGATGGTGAGAATGCAAGCAAACCCATTTCAGGAGGTGCAGACAGGGCCGACCAGGACTGACATGTACGAACATATCGTGTCATGTTTGCGGCGAGGATTCGAAGCTTCCTGTTTTGACGCGTCGACGTGGTCCCCGATGTCGCAGAGCTTCGCTCTTTCTAACGCGTCTCCGGCTTTACGGGATCAGAGGTGTCTCAAAGCCCGTTACCCCCCTGCGCCGTGTCGGAAGATGAGTGATTCGGACTTGAGTGAGTGAGAAATGCCGAAAACATATGTGATCTCGAGAGGTAAGTACATATGTCTAGAACATAAGTTTCCAGGCAGACGCACGTTTCCCCGAGAGAGCCCGACCGAAGCGCGGTACGATGCAGTGCGACGAAAGAGCAGTTGTACCCTTTGTTAAGACGGTGGGAAGCGCATACGGGAAGGACTAGTACTTTGTGGCGGACAGCGGAAAATCGGGGGGAAAGAAGGGGGAAACCCTTTGATTAGACAGCTGGCGTTATGACTTGAAGGGAAGGTAACAAAGTTTGAAGAGGCCGGGGATTTACATTGAGTTCGCACTGTATCGAGGCCATAACCCCGTGAATGACGAGTAGTATCGAACGAGATCGAAGAGACTCGAAGAGGGTGAGGTTGCGATCAAGGCAACCCAGGTGTCTCACGCCCAAAGCGGGCGCTGCGAATACTTGAAGCATCCGTGTTGAAGATTGCAATTTACTATAGTAGAGTTTGCAGTATCCCGTACGTACTATCATCGTACTATACGTAGGAAGCACATTGATATTGCAATAAGACAACGCGAACCTTGAACCAGCGTGGTAGAATAGTAGTGTTCTTATTCTAGCAATCTATCGCGAGAATCAAGGAGATATCGTGCGTCAGTGGGCGGGAATGTCTCTCATACACGCAAGCGGGTTCGGTCCATTTGGAAAGAATATCGAACCAGAAGAACAAGTCATATCATTGAGGAATTGTCATGGATGCTGTGGGATATACCAATTACATAGGAAAACATACGGAGCTCACGGAGGGATTCCGTATTTAGGCAATGTTCTCTGACAAATACTTACAGGAATGTGCGGTCGCCTCGCACATTGCATGCGCGCCCACCAGTCGGGCGTTGTGGGGTGCTTGGTCCCAGGCTTGCGATTTTAGGTAACCGCAATTGAAGACGATCTCAATGCGAAGTCGGAAGCAATTTGCAGGGGGAACGCCTTTCGATGAGCTGCCACCGCGGAACCGCTGAAGGCGGTATGACAAGAATAGGTTAGAGTAAGTAGGGCCTCACGGTGCCGAGATGTAAGTATGAGTGCTAGCAGGACCCGTTGCCGACCGTGACCGACTGTGCAGGTGTGGACAGCTATCGGGTTTCCGAAAGTCGATAACGCTGAGGATGGGCAGTGTTACCGAGAGAGGCCGAGAGAAGATCAGCCTTTAGACAGAGCTGCGTGCGTGACAGGAAAGAAGAGCTTGGGAAACGAGAAGAAGGCGTTGAAGATTTGCTGGGCCTGTCACGCTCGCAGCTGGGACGGCGCAGGCTGGGAACTGGCGCCGAGTGGGCGTGGCAGGGAAAATGGGGAGATCCAATCGGACGGGACGATCTAAGAGGAATCTCGAGATAGGCTTCTATTCCCAAAAGGGTATCGGCGTCTACGTGATTGGGGCCCTCTTTATGCGGAGTGATTTGGAGGAAGCACAGGGGAACACATCGCAGAACAGAGCCCCGTTCTCATATAAACACCTGCCACCGACCGTTCTCCTCCTCACCTCACCTCACCTCTCTCGTCGCCGCTCTCAGACAATGTCCTCCTCCCAAGTTTACGCAAGGCCGTCGCCCATGCCCCGACGCATCTCAGCCCGCAACACCCGCCTTCAGCTGCCGTCGCGCCAGGAGGAGCCCCCAATTCCACCCCGCCTCATCGGTTCACCGCTGCTCGACAAACTTAACTCTGCCAGTCCCAACATGAACACCCAGCCGCGAACTCTTTGGATAGATGGGAATGAGTTTGGCATGAGCACCTCGACGCCGTCAAGCTCTCCAGTGACGGATAAACCAAAGCGCTCATCACGCCAGGCTCCACCCCCAGAGCCCCGTTACACATCTCCACCACCACCACTCCCGCCTTATCCCAGTAACGCATCCTCGCGTCATTCGGCGCATGGGAAGTCTACCCACATGTCGGACTATCTTCCGTCATCTCAAAGGTACGACCTCCAGTCTTCGGCACCATTCAACGTGGAGTTCACACTCTTCCTCTCCGCAGCCCCCGTCAAATCGTGACATAATTGTGGCCCCTCACGACGACGCTTCTTCGAACGCATACATTCTGGTGCTATACCTAACCTCTTCGGCCGCTCGCACAGCCAAGTCGTATCCCGCAGTGTCAGGAACAGCTTATGCGCCCTAGTGGGCGGCTACACCACCGACTATTCGTCGTCCAAGAATATCACGGACGCAATTTAGGTGCACGATTGCATCTCCTTGGCGGTGCCATCAGGGGATCTCGAGTTAGGGGAGGCTTAGGAGACGGTCATGGGAAGTGTCTAACGATCGAATGAAGTGCTTAGCGGGTGTGTTCACCCCTATGCCTTTGCATTTGCATCAAGAGCAACCACTCTACAACCTCCCACGCTGGCCTTCCATCATCTCTATGTTACAAACGACCTCTCCTCCTTAAATCTTATCAATACTTGCCAGAGTGGCACCAATCGCTTCGACTGGTCTAGGCAATGATTGGCTTGGGCGAATCTGGGGACTCTCCTTTCGTATAACGGCGATGCGCATGTGGTTCTGGCAAACCTCGCTTTCTTCTTCTTCAGTTGTCGTATTCATTTGTACTCTACCAACATTTTGCTCTTCCGCTCGGACTATCTCCCTCGTACAAGGCATACTTTATAGCAGTACATATACTAGTCCAAGTTGTACAATACTCTCCTGAAGCGGAACAACAAGGTCGTTCCCTTCTTAGTGCCATCAAGTAATAGTTCAATCAATCAAAGATGTTTGCTCTTGCATGAAGTGAGCGTGGTCTTATTCGTTGTCCTTCGCGTCAAACCAAACAGTGACTGTGCTCCTAAGGCAACCAGCGTACGTTCTCACGGGTGGTGTTCTCTATCCTCCAATCGCCATCGCCCTCACTTATTCATACTTCGCCATCTCCATCCTTGCCCGCAAGTATTCTTAGATCCTTCTTCGCATTCTAAAGCTAACTTCTAAGTTCTATTTATCATACTGCCCTTCATGTTCTCCTGACATACAAGCAGAACACGCGCTGATCCCGTGCCACTCATGTCAAACTACAACAAATGCACTGCGAGGCTTCCATGGCTTCTCCGGAGTTCGCATATGTCCTGACTCCGGCCTTGGTTCTCACCGCCTCAATGAACGTGGCCAGTATAGCAGGACATTGTCCTCCTTTACTCATGCCCGCGGTTTGCTCGGCACGACCGACCCAAGAGACTCGCCAAAACATGATATGTGTACCAGTGGCCGTGCGGCATTTCGGGGTGAAGAATCTGGGGATACTAAGTGTATATCTAGGGACGTCGGGTGCAGACTTCAAACTTGTCACGTATGAGCATGTATGTCGAAGCCGTAGGTCACGAGATGCTCGTGGCGAGCAAGATGATATCACGACCCCACGGTGCCAACAAGGGTGCTCGGAGGTTATAGGTAAAACGGGATTGAGCCAGTATGCACCATCATCAGGTCAAGGGACTATGCTAATGACTTGATTGAAGTCATGCTGATGTCGTATTCTTGCTAGGATCGTACAATGGCCATTTGCCATGGCGTACTACGTATACGTGTCGTCACAGGGTGGGTATGCAATGCTCGACAAATCCTACATGTCTATAGACCGAATTAGAATGTGATTCGAGTCCTGCAGTCGGAGTATCATCGTTTCGATAGTAAGTTTGCTTCCCGAAAGCTTACTGCAGTCATTAACGCGCCCCCTCAAGGAATCACGCCTCCCGTGCGTAGCCAAAGTATCGAATCTCTAAGCCTAGCCCTTCTTGTCGAGGTCAATCATCGTCATCCGTCAACTTCACGTTCTTAACCCTATCGAGCCCAGGCCAGGCGGTGAAGCCAGCTAGAGTTGAATCACCCTTCACTCTCCCACAGCCAGGGGAATCAGACGTCATACGCAGCTCGACCGTGTCATCACTTCAAGTTCTAGGATAAACTTGACAAAGATGGGGCCTGAGCAAAGAGTATATCAAGCCGTCTTGGAGCCTCCTTTAGAAAAGCCTGTCTTGTCATGTCTCGCCTCTTTCTTGTCTCGGTCCTACAGCCTGAGACTGCTCACTGGCCGCTGCTCGTTACCTCGACGCCCTCAACCGCCACCTACAGACGCACGCTCGGGCTGGACCTGGAAGTATTTGGACCCTGAGATGCAGGTTCGTTCATCCCAGCATGATTGTGTATACGCATACTCATCGCACCGAACAGTCTTTATAGCTCCCTCACCTTGCCTCGACCTCAATTGAGACGATGAAAGAAGCGAGTGACCTGCGTTATCAGAACGTGGCCGGCGGGTGACCGTCGTCGTCGAACCGCACGAGTCAGTCAGACCACGGTCTAGGTTGGCCGTTGTGTAAATGCCACGCAGGAAGCTAAGGAAGACAGCAGGGCTTCGTGTATGCTGACCCTGCTTCACTAGTGAGCCTGTTCGAGATGAGCCGTCCGCGACTTCGCATACTGACCGACAGTGATAGCAGGCAAGGCCTGGACGTGGAAGCCCTCTAACTGCAGGAAGCACAGCGAAATACAGCCAAGGACGATCCTTCGTCACCATCCTGTCGCAGTCTGGAACGGTTTCTAGACCTCGTTCTACAAGCTCACTACTCTCCCCGAATTGTCGTCCTCAAGAATCACACGAATCCTCCGACAGGGATTGGACGTTTAATAATCGCTCAGTCAGATGTCGTTACTCGGGCTATGGGATTCTGCACTGCATGATCTAATTGGAGGGTTGGTTAGTGCTGTTTAGCAGTCATATCACGGGCCTCGCTGACATCGGGCACTTTCTTCTGTTTAGTGGGCCGCCTTGAGAGCGCGTTATGGATATTGGGGTCATATGCTGCTTTCTTGCAAGGCTGAGGCGCTCATGATGATCAGAATTATCGCACTATCTCTTGAACACGTTTAGGGCACCTCTTTCGAGCTGCCCACCACAACCGTTCCTTAACTCTCGACGATATTCGACACCGTCTATGCCATCAAGCCCCTCGGCGAGTCGAAGCGTCGCTATGATAGGCATAAGTCACACATCATTACCTGCCACGCCCATCCAAGAATTCTGCTGTCATACCATGCCATTGCCTTCTTCTCATGGATAACTCGCGATACAAGACGATCACGACGTGAAGCCTCCCAGCCTCGGAGCAGGTCTCGACACTTCTCCTGCCTTAGAGCACACCCTGCGCAGTCGCTGCTCTTCTCGTTATAGCAGTGTGGGATATGAGAGGACGGTCAGCACGATCTTCGCTCGATGAGCGGGGATAAAGATAACACACGTACGTGCGCAAACGTGGTACATTCCCCGAGGACTACACTCATTGTTGTGATCAGATGTCAGAAAACACGCTTCTCCTCTTATTCCGCGTGTGGGCCATCGATATCGTCACCGGAGTTCAACCTTCTCGACATTTAGCAACAGAGTTACATTATGTTCGAGTCGAGCCCTTCGAAAATCGTCACACACGAGTTCAAGATGTATCGATATGTTCTCGCCGATCACACAAGTGAGTGATCTACGTTTCCTAAACTGTATCTGCATTACCACGCACATCCCATCCAGGCTTTTAGCTTTTGCCTGGACTCTGGAGTCCATAACCCAGAATATGATGCAAGGCATCCTGAGCGCGCCAGTTGCGTAGTCACGATGCATGGTTCGCGTTGGTTGGCACGTCAGTGACGTCTGTTTTCATTTCTCTCGGGATTGCAAACAAACAACTGAAGCACATCGTGGCGGAAGCTATATAGGCCGCAAGCCTTAAGATGACGCATCCGGGGTCGAAGAGAGGAGGAGAGGGCTCTCATGTCCGCCTACGACCGGAAAGCATTTTCCTCCTCCCTTTCGAGACTGGATTTTCTAGTGGCTGGACGGTACTGGATCTTTCTGAACCGCTTAGATTGGAATCACCACCTCGTCGTCGATGCGCAATTCTCACTAGGTTACCCCTTCGGTCAAGTTCGTATCTGGCTCGGCGATATCCTCGGCAAGGCGAGCGGAAGTTAGCAGGCCGCTCTGAACAGCTTCAAGACTTACAAGAGCTTTTGCCGACACGTCGATCAGGGCCGGGCTGGAGACACACGCAAGATTCAGAGGTGGGCCGTGTGCCTGAACTTCACTCCTCGCTATCTTGAGGCTGAGTGTTACTGAGGGATCATAGCACCTACCGTGACTCGACTAAATCAATGAAGGTTTCGATTCCAGTAACGTGAGTCTTGCCTATTGACTCATGTACACGTACAACCCACTTACGTAGACGAACTTGACACCCACACAGAGGGAGCCTTTTACTCAATACCAAGAGTTGGGTCTATTCTGAGATTATGCGTACGTACACTTACCATTCTGACCATGGTTCTGATCGTCTCACCTCCCGACGTTCAAATTTCCATTGCAGAATTGACTTTATCGGGTCATCGTTATGTATGCGAAGACTGCAGATGAAAATCGCCAACCGCCGAATGTCTATTTGCAAGTTGCGCACTTCCACCGTCGCTCACTTCCCCCAATCCCCCCTCTCGCAACTGTCCACGCACCTCCGACCTCCTAGATTCATGATCCGCTCAATGGAACGAAGGTCAGAAGGTGCTGGCGGAGATAACTGTGTACGTAACTGCTCGTGAACGTAAGGCTGCCACACAATATGAACTTACTGCTCGTGGCCACACGACAATCGCGTTCATTCCCGCTGGTATACCGCACTGACAATGTTTACTCTTTGTGATCACAGGGGAATCGATCATCAGGCGCAGCTCACGAATCGTCCCGCAATCAAACAGGCCAAGAAGAAGACTGATACAAGCTGCGGTACTTTTATCCACGTGGGAAGTTCGAAACTTCGGTGCTGCAGCTGGAACTCCCAGGCGCAGTTGTAGAAGGATGTCCAACGTGAACGGGGCGCCGACATTCGTTTGTCCGTCTATTTCACTGCACTATACGCACGGTTACAGTGTGAGTTCTTCCGAACCCAGCTGGGAAGTGTAATCCGCCGGTTTCATTTCTGGATATCTTTCAGCAAGATGATACTTCGCTCGTACGAGCTCTCGGAGTTGAATATCCGATAATAAGAGCCTTGATCTCGTACGAGTGTCAGATGACATGTGTACACCTTATCTGCGGTAGATTGTGTTTTGGTCAGCGAAGTGTGAACTTACAGGTAGTGGCAGGGCACTTTCGCAGCTACGGGTGGTCAGCCGGATATCCTCCGAGGCCCCTATACAACTTGCTTTGGTTATTCGAGTTCCACTTGTTAAAGAGGTTAAACCCTGCGGTGTGTGGGATGCTCGTGAGCCATTCAAATACCTACGGTACGTAATGTAACATTCCGGATGAGCCTCGTTCAATACAAGTACAATTATCGATATAACATATTTTTCAAACAGGGTCCTCCTTGACAGGATAATATACATATGCTCTTTTCCGTATAGGGTCCAAGTGCAGACCGTGTCAACGCACTGGCGGCCCAGCAAGACACGTTCCATCTACTCTCCTTTGTGATGGGGCAGCCGTCTAGGGCAGATTCCCGAATCATCTCCATCTGGCTGTTCCCATCCTTCATCTTTGCGCGGATTATCAGCACCTGGTGGAAGATCTTTTACGTATGGCTTAACGATCGGTTGGAACGTTCGAGTTGTGACTGACCGTCTCCAGTCCGAGTCTAACTGCTTGCAGCAAGTTCCCGCACACCGCTGGTCACGTTTTCACAGGCTTACGCTCAGCATTCTTTTGCAGTTTCTTTGTGCGTTGTTGATAGATGGAGGCACATGCTTCACACGTAGTATATGGATTGTTGAGTGTTCCGTAGTACAGTGTAGGACGGGTCCTCGTCCCAGCGCTTTTGAGTTGCGTTTTAATACAGACTGGTTTTGTCTTTTGGCTTGAAATTTAAGAGACAGATGTAGCACTATTATTAGAACATGTACAAATATTTCTAGGAGAATTCTCTACACCGTCGTGTAAAAACATACGTTTGATGGCGTGGCCACCTTTGTCACATCCACCACTCCTCGTCCCAGGGCGATATACCCTCTTAGGGCCGTTACAGTCACATTTGTAACAAAGCGCTCGGCCACCAGTCACACGATAAGCCGAATATTGCATGATTCTACGTTCCACTACTCTTCTCATCACCAATGTGCTCAGTCAATACTCTAGTAATCACCGTTGCCAGCCTCTTCTTCATGAATTTCTTGTCTCTCCTCGAATAAATCAGAGGCGGCGGGATCGTCAGTGTCGGTCGCGCGTGCGTTAATCAGACGCCCACCGTACGTCACACCTATGTCACTCTGCAGCTGTATTGTCGATGAACGAATTTTTATCACCGTTGTATGAGCTTCGCGTATCTCGGAAACATAGCATACATGTAGTCAGGTATCTTCAGTGCTTAAACGTTTAACTTGGATTGATAGTGAGCTATGAGCAGGGCTCCCGAAGGTAGCCAGAATCAGTGCTTATGTGAATTGTGGCCTCTTGCTGCATTGAGCAAATTATTTCTCCTTCGTATGTAGTCCCAACGATCTCCCAATTTTTTTTCAAGGAGAATACATTACTTTATACATACTGACAAAGTTTTACTCAACTGGAATAGGTCGTGCGAGTTCTACGGAGGTGTGGGACGAGGACCGGGGTTGGGACGAGGACCCGTCCTACACTGTAGCGCCTACTACTATAAGTTTGACAAGGATGATTGATTTCTAGGAATCTTTCCGGCGCGAACGCCGACAGTTCTGGGGAAATACGATCGACTTCGGTGAACTATGGTAGGACCCTCGACGGTCCAGTGAAGAGCCCAGGAGAAGCAAGGACGTACTGCGACGAGGTTACAATGAACATCATATCTGTGTCCGTAGACCCAGTTTGCTAGCACTGTTACAATGGTCTATGCTGAGCATGGCATGCCAGTGGCCAAGATATTTCCGTAAGACATTCCAACGTGAACAATAGGTACATCTTCTTGTTACTTGTTTGTTAATAAAGTGTCATGGAAATGGTTCTAGATCTCAATTACCGTTAGTTCTGCTCAATGATATCGCCAACTTCGAATTGTTGCGCCCTGCAGCTATCATCAATATCCTACGCCCGGTAGCCTATCAGTTCATGTACATTTGTATAGCACACAGTTAAGACTCGTATATCTTTCCGTATGTGTTTAACGAGCAGTAGGCATCGAAGATCTTGGATACAATTGACCAGCAAGTTCTTCGCGGCGTCTTGACTTGAGCCGCTACTCTCGGTACGAGTTTTACGGCAAGTTCGCTTGACGGGCCCGGTTGGAAAATCCAGTGTGATAGTTAGGCTATTCGGAAGCATGGCATGGGCTGCATGAATTCAAGTCTATCTACTATATTCTGGCTTTTACGGGCCCGATAATCCGGCCGTCAGTCCACCCAGCATTCATATATGCGCGT
Organism: Irpex sp. Y119-03; assembly: GCA_037042295.1. Taxonomy (NCBI): domain Eukaryota; kingdom Fungi; phylum Basidiomycota; class Agaricomycetes; order Polyporales; family Irpicaceae; genus Irpex; species Irpex sp. Y119-03. Next base: position 164,713 of record JAXQKB010000028.1, read on the forward strand.
GTTTGTCATTGATGCAATGGTAGACCAATAGTAGTTAGCAAAAATGGATGTAAAATTGTCTGACGGCGTTGAGTCGGATGTGCAAATCAGACGGCGTGCTGGGATAGGAGAGCAGTCTAATTAGCACGGGAAACGTTACTCATGAGTGTTACAATATGTGTAGACCGTATTGTGAGGAACAATCAGTGGGCCAATGGTCTAGGGGTAAGATACTTGCTTTGGGTTGCTTTAAATGCAAGGGATCCTGGGTTCGAATCCCAGTTGGCCCCTTTTTGTCATCTTCTACTTAAAACGCACAGGGGAACTCAAAAATACGATTGAAACACTCGAAGAATCGTGGAAGCCTGGCCCACAGTATTTTGGGCAATTTATCCGAATATAGTGTGGTTCTCGCCTTGATTTTATGCATGGGCATACCAGATACGATTATACAACTATCTGCTGGTCTATTTTACCGACCACGGACCGCGTGTTGCTACGGAACGAGAAATAATTAAGCGTCGCTGGGGAGGACAAACAAGTCAAAATATCGAGCGTTCCTAGCGCTCACCTAAGACGCCTGCCAGTTCAGCGCTTACGTCGATTTGAAGCCTCTGCGCCACTATCCGTCCTTTCCAATGTCATGGAATCTACGATCACAGCAATGAGTTCTCCCATAGAATGCGTAGCCTACGAGCATAAAGCTGCTCAATGAAATATTTAATGGTACTTATTGAGTACTTTCTAAGTACAGTAAGTAGCACTCCGAGTCCCACCAGTGATGGCACGGCCACGGTGCCAGTGGCTTCAAGTTCAAGGCTTCGTGCAACCAGAATCAGACGCTCAAGACATATGCAAGAGAAGCCACGGACAAATTCATGGGCATTCCGAAAACACCCAACCTTATCGTTGTTGACAGTGGTTCGCACGAAGACATACTACCTTGCTACTGCCAGCGAGCCCACTTTGCATACTCAAATTCAAAATGAATTGACAAGTAACTGGCGGTAACAATGCTCCACAAACTGAACGTTCCGAACAGCAACACAAATTGTTTATGGATCGTGTACACATACAAATCACTAACAAGGCCCCATAAGCGATATTTCAGGTTTTACCAAGTTTCTAACGTTCCTAGTTCTAGTATTTCTCAACCCAAAGCCCACAAGATTTACTGGATATTTAGGTTTCAAGAAGGAGGGCTGTGTGACAAGGTAATCAGAGACGAGTGATATCGCGAGCGGGACACCACTTACACAGGAACGATGGAGGTGGCGGGGCCAGGGGCGGTCTGGAGGGTTGGGAAGGGTGTAGCAGCGCAAGCAGCCTGGACATCAGCGCGAGTCTTGCCAGCGGGGAGAACTGCGACATTGGTCTTGGCACGTGGAGGCACGGGGATGACTTCCGAGCAGTCGACGAGATCACGCGGATTGTGGCCGAGGACAGCAAGCTTGGACATGACGGCCTCGAACTTGGTGACCATGAGACGTTGGTTGTCTGATAGGCGGGTGTATTAATTAGTATAGAGTCTCGTCATGAAAGTGAAGAGGATACCCACTGACGAAGGATTGCCATTCGCAGGCGGTCCTGGGGTCACGAGCAAGGAGAGCGTCGGATTGAAGACGGAACTCTCCTCTAAGGGGGGACTGAAGTTCGCCGACATTGGAACCGTTACCAGGGAACAGAGTGCCCTTCAAGAGAGTCTGTAAAAAGACCCTTAAGTCGCTTCGCTTGACGATGACGTGGTCAAAGCTTACCTCTACGAAGAACTGAGGATCGAATTCGGAGGGGGTGGAGTCAAAAGGTGTTCCCTGTAAATGTCGTGATGAGTATTGCTCAATAATATGCCTGATTATCAGAGTTGCTCACGGGGATGGTGGGATCAACGTGGTCTTGAGCTGCAACGGTGTGGGAAATGAGAAGGTCCACAACTTCCGAAGAGGAAAAGCCAGCATCGCCCATGCGGGCCAAGATCTTGTCAACCGAGTCAGAGGGCTCAGGAACAGTGAGGTCGGGAGCAGCGCGAGAGATGTTGGAACGACCAGCCATGAACTCGAGACGGGGGCCACCAAGGCAATTCGACACACCGACTGCGCCTGCAAATTGGATGAAGTCCCCGAAGGAGACTTTGTGCTTGATAGCGAATGGGCGTTGCTATACATGATGGATCAGTGAGGTGACTCGAGAAATGGACAGATGAAGAGACATACCGCCTCGACGATTTCGTCGACACCATTGTTTGCATCTGCTTCAGAGGTTAATATAAGCACTCAACAAGTGCCCCGGTTTACGCACGGAAGTTGGTCTCAATCTCGGCGAATGCCATGATAGAGCCATCAGCTCCTCCACCACTATATGAGGGTGTGAATCATCAAAAAGAAACATTGTGAAGTTGAAGTACGAACCCAAACTTGCCCTCGCGCTCAGCAGAGAGACTAAAGCCAATACTATACAGACAGGATCAGCACAAGAAGCAAGAATAGTGACAACAGACACTTACGCGTCGTGGAAAGTGAGCTTGGCAATGGAAGACACATGTCAATATGCGTTCGCCACGTTCATTCTGAGAGTCACTTACACGAAGCGACTGCAAAGAGCAATTGTTAGTATGCATCAACTACCTGCTGTAATCGTTACTTACCTCGTGAACTTCTTCGCCACATACACCGCCGTCGAACCTGTGATGGAATCAGCGGCGACAAGGTTCACTGAGCAACGGGAAGGACATACAGGTTCTCCTGGATGTCGTCGAGAACGTCGAACCACTTGCAGCACTAGTACGACGGCCATTAGACGTTATAATTGGTAGGACGGTGTCGAGAATTGCTTACAGCTCCGTTGCTAACAACACGTCCCGGACTGCATGTCACTCTAGAAGAGGGTGCCGCAAGAGCAGCTGTGGCGAGAGCAACGAAGGCAAGGATAGTCTTGAAAGCCATTTCGATGAGGTCGCTGTAGATGAGCTGATCCTTGGAGGCTGAAGAGAGTGTAGTACTGCAAAGCACTGCCGTTCCACAAATTGTCGACCTGGCTTTTATACCTCGACAGTAGGGCTGTGTTCCCGTTGCAGAGATTTTCGTCCTAGGACAGAATATAATGCAGTGAGTACTTTCATACCATAACAGTTGCGCAACTGACTTGCTCGAGGGAACCGTCTAGAAAGTCTGTCAGCCCGATCTCACGAACGGTATATCGGTAAGCCAGTAGATACTCACGAGAAGAGGGAACGAATAGCTGCAGCCGAGCCATATAGGGACATGTCTGGACCCCAGAAGAGCGGGAACGGGCATGGTTTAACAGTCAGGGAATAAGTTTGTCTGCCCGCTGCCATGGAACGGGACGGCTCGAGAACGTCACCGGATATCAAGGTCCCAACCTCGACGTCGAACCCACGCGGCTGGTACATTCCGACTCTGCTCGTTTGTTTGAAAGTTGTGGCCGAAGGTATTACTGTTGCCAAAGGACGTGTACGATTCCACGATGCGTGAGTAGCCGGTTTAACGTTGGAAATTCTTCTGACAATGCCGTCAGGTCTCAACCGTCGGCTGTGACTGTGATGCTGCTGCAGTGGGGGAGAACACATTTCCTTTCGTCTGTTGAGACTGCTATATTGGGCAAAAGAATGAGCGCCGTCTAGGGACGGTGGTGAGAGCAATCCCACAGGTGCTTACTTTCCTGTGCGTTCATCTGCGAGCCTCGAGATGTAGATGATTTGCAAAACTTGAGCGTAGCTGGTAAGTGCTCTCCGGTCCAATACAAAGGTCAGCGGTCGAACTTGAACAGTATCCATAGGCTCTTGCCTGGTATTGAGGCTGACCTTCAACGTCAGCGGTCTTGCGAGAATTGTAGACCGTAGAAGATGAGAGATGAGACCGCTACAGCGTACAGAATACGCACGGAGCTGAGGGTGTCCAGTAAGCAATTTACAAAGCTTATTCTAGGTACCGGCACCTTGGGATACCCGGTTGAACGGGACACTCACTGTCAGATGTCTCAACCGATTATGGTACCATGGTACAACCTGGATGTAGCTGGTGCACTCTCGCACCAATGGTATTCGGCTAGCACTTGGCATCAGGTGAACACCTTCGCCATTACTGGTATCCATCGCTTGCTTGAAGAAGGTCTGCGCCGCTTGACACATCTGAACAGTCTATGAGAAATAATTTGATAAGTATGTGAATCGCATAGTAGAGTGATAGTTGGTTACTTTAGATCTGCAGTCTGACGTGGGTGGACAAACATTGGTGATACCTGACGAGGACGGTGAGGAGGGCGGGCTCGTTGGATCATAGCCAATTACATCTGTGGAATTTCGATTTAGGCACGAGTCTCACGGGTTCTTCGGTAGTCGACAGGAAGGCAGAGGCCACGCCCATCAGGCTGCCTGTATGAAGGCGTCGCACACATACAGATCTGGTGCCTGAACGAGGGAAATGGTCTCGGTGGAACCGGGTAGAGCACTCAAGGGCTATTGTGCATTTGTTGAGCATCGCCTATTTCTCGACTTGGCGACCAACCAGGTGACGTAGACTGCATGTGGTAGTGGGAATTTTTAATTATCGCACGGTAAGGATGTCAAGATACGGTACTCACCATTTTCTGGGTATGGTATCTAGTGGCCGAATCGCACCTCGAAATGACGACTAGATAGTATAAGACGTAGTAAATTCTCCGTTTTACACGCCTTCCTACAAAGTACTACCGTGGCATAGTAAGGCAAGTTGGCAAATTAATGTGAACTTCAAGTTCAAGTTGCAACTAAGAGGCTGTGACAGCGCCGATTAGACGGTGAACCATGGCTTGCAGGCGTTGAGCGCAATCTGTTGAGAGTTGCTCTATTTCAACTTGATAATAAACGCAGGGCATCCACGACCAGATGGATGAAGTTGAACCCAAGATGCCAGGATCCTGTTCAACGCGTTTCCGAGTCTGAGTTGCCTCAGCTTTCCCACGCCACAAAGTCTCACGGCACGTGCGTCAGGCGCCTGTAGTCCGAGGCCTAGCATCGAGGCTCCAACATTACTTAATTCAAGTTGGGCATCATATTCATCTGGAAAGTCCTTGTAATTCATGGCCACACCATTCGCAGCGCTGCCTCCTCCTCCTCCTCTGCCCCCTGGATGGACAGAGCACTTAGGTGATCTTTCTTTACAACCACATGAGCCCATGCTGAGACGAGTTGTTGCCTAGGACCTAATGGACAGCCCTATTACTACAACGCCCTAACGCAGGAGTCCACGTATGTCCGACCTTTACCTACGTTTGCAACACTACCAGGCGGGGTCGTTTCTCCGCAGCCCCCGGCTCAGCAGAAGGAGAAGCCACTGGTGAAGACGCTGATACCTGGAACTGAATGGCTGCGTATCAAGACTACTCAGGGCAACATCTTCTATTCTCACAAAGGGAGGAAAGAAAGCGTTTGGACAGTGCCGGAGGAACTCAAGGACGCTTTGGCTGCTCTAGAACAGAAAGAAGAAGAAGAGAGACAGACTCGAGTGAAGGCCGAGGAGGAGAAACGCGCAGAGGAAGCGAGAGAACTCGAGCGTGTCAAAGCTGCTGTGAAAGAGAGTGCTGGAAAGAGAAAAGCCGAGGTTGTACCTGTGGAGGAAGTTGTAATTTCCAAGAAAGCGAAAGTCGAAGAAGGGGATAGCGAGGATAGCGGCGAGTCCGAGGATGACGAGGATGAGGATGACAGTGAGGAAGAGGAATGGCAGAAGGAAGCCGCTGCCCAACTGGCTGCCGAAGCTGAGGAAGAGAAGAAGAGACAGGAGGAGGAGAAAAAACGATTAGAAGAAGAAGAGAAAGCCAATGCAGCAGCGGAAGCTGAGGCTCAGAAGAATAAGCCTCTAAACATGCCTTCGCGGGTGGACTTGTCCATTGACGAGGCAAAGGCGTTGTTCAAGGTACCTTTCCTCGATTCTCTCCGCGCAAAGCCATACTCACAAATATGTAGACTCTGCTCCGGGAAAAAGACGTCAACCCTCTGCACCCTTGGGATACCTCCCTACCCCTCTTCATTTCAGACCCACGCTACGTCCTCCTTCCATCCGTGTCTGCGCGTAAAGAAGCCTTTGACGAATACTGTCGTGATCGTGCGCGCGAGCTCCGACAATCCCAAGTCAAGAAGGATAAAAACGCACTTTCCCCCAAGGAAGAATACGACAAATTACTTCACGACGAAGTCAAGAGTACGCGCGCTAGTTGGACAGAGTTTCGTCGTCAATGGAAGAAGGACCGCCGATTCTACGGCTGGGGCAAAGATGATCGCGAACGTGAGAAAAGATTCCGCGACTATCTTAAAGAGCTTGGTGAAAGTGCGTGGATTTTCATTGATCATGTTTCATGGCGAGGATGCACTGCAAAGTGCTGATTATCACCTTCCAACGATGCTTTTAGAGAAACGCGCGGCGGCACAGAAGGCAGAGCTTGATTTCTTTGCATTGTTGAAAGAGAGTGGGATCGCGAAACCCGGGGCTGTGTGGAAAGATGTGCGTAACTGTCATTTATTTTGATCCCCTTGCTTTCGCTGTGATCTCTGCTGAATGACATGATGCATCAATGTCATTGCTAAGTAGGTTAAGAAAAGTATCACTAGCGATCCTCGGTACGATGCTGTTGGATCATCAAGCTTGCGAGAAGAGCTGTTCCAATCTTATATCAAGGCCAACGGGGCTGTGTCTACCATGGCCGATGATAGAACAAATTCTGTTGTTGACCAGACGGAACTCTCGGGCACCAAAGCGACTGAAGAAGATGAAGGCGAGAAGGAACGAAAACGGAAGGAGAGGAAGGAGCGTGCAGTGAAGGAGCGCGAAGAGAAGATTCAGGCCGAGCGCAACAAAGTAAATGCAGAGATCGACAGATCTCGTTCGGGCTTGAGCAAAGGGGAGGCAGAGCTGGAATTCAGGTGCGCTGCGTAGTCAGATGCTCCTTTTGCGGATTACCAAGCGCCACTCACATTCACTTCTTATCGAACTACAGGACACTGCTGACAGATGCCATACGAGATCCACAGGTACGAGAGCTGGCATGAAATGTACAGTGCACTCACCCCTTTCCTGTCGCAGGTGACTTGGGACTCAGTTCTCCCGCAACTGAAGACCGACCCTCGCTTCACGCGTTCCGTCCTCCCTCTCAATCAACAGCTTCATCTTTTCCATTCCCACGTTAACACTCTCCGGTCAAAGCATCTCACAAGTTTGCATGCGCTGTTCGAGTCGCATGCTCCTTCCCTGGCGACACCCTTCACTTCTTTGCCAGTCACATCGCTTCTCTCGTCTCTTCCTGCAACCAAGCTCGGATATGACATCAGAAAGTTGGAAGACGAGTACGAGAAATGGCAGCGCGAGCGTACACAGGAGGCGAGAAAGGCGTTTGACGAAATGTTAAGCGAGAACGCATTTGTTGAGTTCTGGGGGCGACTGGGTAAGATCGGAGGGAAGGGTGTAGATGAGAGTATCAGGGCAGACGATATCGAAGAGGACTCCGAGGAACAGCTCGTGGATATGAAAGCGCTCGCAAAGACGGTTGATCTGAACGAAATGGTCAAAGTGCTAAAGGTACGCTCGCTCTCGTTCTTACTGTTTGGTGTTTTAACCGGTCCTTGCCCATATTCCTGGTGCTGTGCTTTAGAACGATAAGCGGTACCTCGTCTTTGATCATGTGCCAGAGCAAAGAGAACGGTGGCTGAGAGTAAGCACGCCTCGTTATCTCAGTTACCACTTGATACCACGCGTACTGATAATCGCGCTTGCTCGTATATAGGACTACTTGTCACAGCTTTCCGCACCGAAGTTGTCTGTGCATGCCCCGGAACGGCTATAGTGTCTCCATTTTGAGACACTATGTCTTCAAACGGGAACAATGTACTTCGCCCACGCTACATACATCGCCCAGTGGATAATTGATCGCTGCTTTGTGCCTTGTTTCTTGCCTGCCACCGCCCATGTTGGCAAGCATTGATGGCGCTCAGTGGTTTGGGCATTGCCTGCCGTGACAATCTGCCGATTCTAACGCACTCGAGCACAGTTCTCATAATACTTAGGCAGGGTGATGTTCATCGTAGGCATCGCATTGCAACTTCTTGACGGGCGTCGCAATATCCTGACAGGTCTGCAATTAAAGAAACACGCTATGTTGTCGTTGAAACACTTGACAACAACTCTCTAGTGATCCGTGATGGCGAAGACTGCAAAGATGAGTCCCCGACTCGATGTACGAGCGGTGTTCAACTTCCTCCTGTCCCTGGGGTGTAACTGCGCAGTATATACTGAACGCTGGAGTTGGTTCCCAATTTCGCAACCAGCACGAAGTTATTGGATCTCTGCTTCACCGACCGCTGTGTACATAATTCAGCTGATGATTAAGACCTGAGATTAGCAGTATACCTGTCAAGAAATTGCCCAGCATACACTAAATTCAACTCTAGATGTCGCTGATTATTCGTAACCCGGAGACAATATGAATGCCAGTTTCGGTACTAGTGCTGCGCGGGAGAGTTGGGCGTCCGGCTCTGGCGGTCGGACTTTGGCTGGCATTGGGTTCGAAGTGACGCTTCGGCATGGTGCAGCACACGCGATGACGAGAATTGCTGAATCCGAAGATACACATTGAACGACCTAATAGATGTGAGATTCCGGCGATTTGATCTGCGAGGTATATTCCTTCATTCAGGAAACCCCTGACACGACAGTGGAACACAGACAATCATGAATTGACGGGGTAAGACGTGGCAACATGACATTCCTAGCAGTTACTCTCTCGTCGTCACCTGGAGACCAAGTCCGACGAATGCAAAGTTGAACAGTGAGAATGGACGCTCAAGACATGATGAAGCATAGCTTCGAGGTAGTAGCGGGGATACCTCCACCCTGTCTCCGTCGTATTGAGTATCTGCAATGACAGTAGTAGTGACCCTGTACTTTCCGTTTTGCTGTGCTGTTCCTTACAATTGATCTTGATCAGGGTAGGTTTGATTGCGGTGTACTCAACAACTGGTCAGTGGGGAGTCAGTAATTGAGCGCGATGCACTATATAACCTCCGAGTCCGATGGAGTACGCACACCTCACCTCGTCCTTATCTCCTGTACTCGTTTCGTTCTGCCTATTATCGAAAATCAAGGCCTGCCTCTTCTATGTCGACATATATGTCTACCACGACCACTGTCCAAACAACCACTGCCATCCTTAACGATGAGCATGCATACCAGCACAGTACTAAAAAGGAGAGCCGGTGTCCCTGCCCCGCCCTGAACGCAATGTCGAATCATGGATATCTGTGCGTACAATCTTCTCTCTCTCTGTATATCACCGTTCTCAATATAAGCGATTCATTAGACCTCGAGATGGACGAGACATCGGCATGTTTCAGATGGTTTATGCCCTCCGAGAAGTGTACAACCTCTCCCTTCCACTCGCCTTCTTCCTCACGATCGTCGGCTTTGTCCTATGCGCCCCTTGGTGGCCATTCCAATGGACAATGAATCTACATGACCTCTCCCGACACAACCACATTGAACACAACTGTTCCCTCTGTCATGCCGATGCACGACCGGGTGCTCTCTTCGCACCATGGCATGTCAGCTTCTCATTGTTACATCGACTCCTCGGGACCACAAACACAGAGTACCTTACACTTCAAAACTTCGCTGATGCGCGTATTCAGCGTGCCCGCGATGATCCAAAGCCGCTGTGTAGCATGCACCGGGAAATTGCACACGGAGAGGCCGCTTTGACGATGCTCGTCCTCGGTCAACATCCAACGAAAGCCGGATCCGATGCGGAGTTGATCGTCCCACATCAGTTCATACACCAGTGGTTTGGTTGCTCCAGATTGCCAGAGGGTTGGAAGAGGCCAGAGAAGGAGATTGGGCTGATACAAGCCGCATTATTGTCGTGGAAAGTGAAGCAGGCCATCAACTGGCGGAGGGCGCAGCTGGACCGCGTTCTAGAGAAGAGTGCATAAGTTGGTTGTTTGTGTGATCAAAAGTAAATCTGTAGCAATAGCCGTATTTATTTTCTGGGTTCTTCACATCACATGTAGTTCTAGCAGCATTATTTATTCTGACGGTCTTTGGCTTCGAACCCGTATACTTGGTAGCTAGATATAGCTATAAAATCTGTCAAATTAGAGCTCACTGTCACCGACGCATGGAGTGTTGAACGTGACGTACAATTGCCCGAGGAGGAAATCAAAAGGAACAAAGAATATTCTCGGAGTGGGCTTCTCCGCCTCGGACCGGAGAAAGCGGGATTTTCGGTGACCGTGACCAACTAACAACGGCGCTAGTAAACCAAGCTGCTCCTGTCGAGTTATCATGTAAACAGAACACAAACGGTGAGAACACATACTAAGACTGCTTTCTGGTACAGCTAGCTCACGGTAATGTATAACAGAAAGCGAGTATTATCCTTGATCAAATTACGACATATCTCCAGCACTGGTCTCGATAACATCGTTTAAGAGTCTGTGGAAAATGTTTGCTTCCAGCAAGCTGAACTCGTGGAAGATATTGGCTATCAATCGGTGGTCTATTATTCTTTCCATGATACAGCGCTACTGAGATACATGCATGGTAGTGCCTGGCCCTAGCCCTTGGATCAAACCGACGTTCATGAGAAGATAACTTATGACAGGGCGCAACAGGTATCATCGTTTGTGAACCCCATGACCACCTTGTTATTGGCTACACCCGCAATCCAAATCTTATTTCGTACCCTAGCGCCTCCTCTTGTGGGGTATGACCACCCACGGATTGCGATAGCCCGTTTCCTGAGATGTCACCACTGATGTTTGAACCATTCATCTCAGGGGTTCGTAACATAAAAGAGGACTCTCGAGGCTGAATGAAGACTCCAGTAGCCCCATTTCTATTACCGTCGCCCCCCTCGTCTCCCCAATTCATTGAAGTCTTCTCTTTCTCTTGAAGACTCTGTCGGTCCCGAGGCCGCCGATTCCAAACGCTATCCGCTTAGCGATGATGCAGAATGATAGCCCAGTGGCATCCCAGGACCCGCACAAGTCGAAGCTATTGACGAGGAAAGTGTTGTGGAAGCTCGATATTCACGTATTACCGGCTCTTGCCCTGGCGAGTATAGACTGCTTTTGATGTCAGGGCCCGTTCATGCTAATAGAGGTCGAATCGTAGCTCTGGTTGGCAAATTTCATCGACAGGTCCAATATAGGCAATGCGAAGTACGCATGCATTGCTTTCGCCCATGCCTATACACCTTGATTGACCACTGCTACTTCAGGATCGCGGGATTGGATAAGGATACCCACCTCCATGGAAATCAATTCAATACTGCTCTTGCCAGTCAGTCCTCCCTGCCGTTCAAGCTCGCTACTCTAACTTACTCTGTTTCGATCTATCATAGTTTTTTATCTTCCGTAAGCCTCCACACCGTCCCCGCCTTATCGTTTCCTGACGGCTTCCGACGCCTTTCGCATCTTATAGGTACATCCTCGTTGAACTCCGTACGTCACCTTTCCCGTATTCAGAGATTCTCTCACATCTATTAACGATGCTTCTCACCTTCTTCAATTCTTTCTCCCTTGCTAAATTTAGCATCCAACTGGGTTATGAAGAGAATGCGACCGAGTCGATGGCTTCCCTTGCTAGTCGCCGTTTGGGGTATGGTCACCACTCTTAGCGGATTAGTACACAATTTTGCCGGGTTGGTGGCAATTAGATTTTTCCTGGGACTGTGTGAAGGCGGCCTGTTGCCCGGAATCGTAGGTTTTCCTACAAAGCTAGTGTGATAACAATATTGACGGTTTCATAGGTGCTGTATCTGAGTACTCTATACAAGCCACATGAGCTGCAGCAGAGGTACGAGCTTGTCATCAACATAGTTGACCACAGAAATTGACTATCTACTGTAGAGTCGGCATATTTTATGCCTCAGCATCGCTTTCCGGGGCCTTTGGTGGTATGGGCATGAATTCTCAAGGTTTCGTCATCAACTATCTAACTTCCGCCGTTCAATCTTATATAGGCCTGCTTGCAAGTGCCATTGTGCATATGGAGGGCATTGGGGGACTAGCAGGCTGGCGATGGATATTCATTCTTGAAGGGATTGTTACTGTCTTGTTTGGTTTCATAGCATGGATGATGATGCCTGCAGACCTCGCATCGGCCAATTTCTTTACAGACGAGGAACGGGAGTTTGCTGGTACATGAATCCCTTCTTGTCTGGGGAAGCTGATTCATTGCTCACGCTGCTGCTCCTTCTCAATAGTTTGGCGTTTCCGCCAATCGACAGCTGTTACTGCAAATGCACCGCTCTCTGAACCCTCCCAACGTATCACCTCTCAAACCACAGACCTGGAGAAGGAAGAGGAAGTGAAGATAGAAACTGCCAATGCTCCAGACAATGCCGAGCGCGCAATAGCAGTGCACATCGAAGAAGAGAATTTCGAGTGGCGCGAGGTAGTGCGAGGGTTGGTTGACGTCCAAGTGTGGTTGACGGCTATAGCATACATGGGAATAATTGTCCCGTTGTATTCATTTTCATTGTTTCTGTGCGTATCCCTCTTCCGGGCGCAGTGCTTTGTGGAAAAGAGAAGATCACTAACGCGCTGGTTTTGTGGGGTATAGGCCGACGATTGTTGCTGGATTGAATTACCATGGAAGCGAGGCTCAACTTCATACAGGTACTGTAAGCCTCTCACCTCTACAGCTGCAGTGTAATCTAATCCCGACGCTTGTCCTTTTATCACGGGTCGAAAGTGCCGCCCTATGTCCCTGCTGCTGTTCTGACTGTGGTCGTTGCCATTCTCAGTGACAGGCTGAAATGGCGAGGGCCTTTCATGTTGATGTTACTACCTATTGCCCTCATTGGATATATCGTCGCTGTCTGTGCGAAAACAAATCTACAGCGGTACGTCGCTGGTGAGTAGATTGACGCAGTTTTTCTCGTGACTGTCTAATCCCGTTGATTGATGCTGTAAACGCTTGTAGTGCATCTCATGGCTACCGGACTCTACCCCTGTGGCCCGTGCATTCTTTCTATCCTACCCAACAATACCGCGGGCCACTATAAACGAGCCACGGCCATCGCCCTTCAACTCGCGATATCCAACTGCGGTGGGTTTGTAGCAACATTCGCCTATACTCCTGGTACGCCACACACATGCTTAGCTTGTTATCGGGACGACTTACTCATGCCATGATGTAGATCAAGCACCTGCGTACAAGAAAGGCCACAGCATTGCCCTTGCTTTCGTTGCTATGGCATGGGTCTTCGTCGCCCTTAACGTGTACGCTCGTGGCCTGCTTCTATATATTTACGTATTGATCTGCTTTTCTCAGCGCATACTGTCTGTGGGAGAATAAGGCTCGCGCGGATGGACGTCGGAACACCAATATCGACAAGTATCAGGAGCTTTGGGACAGCGGAAAGACTCGTGCGCCCATTGGAGACCGATCACCTGCGTTCAAGTTCACAGTGTGAAGTGTGGTTGCGGAACATCGTAGGTCTTTTCGGTGGTTTTGCATTATTGCAGGATGGCGATAGATATCATGCCTATATACCGTGTCGGTGACTCCCCTTAGACCAAGTTGTATTTTTATTTGCAGACTTATCTGTAGTCTTGTCCATGAATGAGGAATGTCTTGATGAGCGTAAAGCGATGGCACGAGTGAAAAACATAGATCAGGTGAGAAACTCTTCGATATAAGAGATGAACGTTCAACGTTGAACAAGAAACTATACACGAGGTTAGAATGGATGAGGCCCAGCTATGAGTAGCAGGAAAACGAGAGGGAGAGATGCGTATGTCGATACAACTAGTGTTACGGATCGGGATAAACAGCGTGTGGGAAATGCGAGAGTGCAGCAAACTAACGGTACATGTGAGCAATAGTTTAGATGCGTGGGGATTGTCGTAAAATATGTCGTGACGGAGTTCGTAAATGGGTGATAGGTATTCAGAGAGAGTGAGAACCCTGCGTTATACATAGAATCTAGGAGAATTGGACATAAGTCATCGAAATTCAGGCGACCAAAGGGAGTGTGACGATACTTACTTCTTATTTATCTGGTAGAGTAGGTGGTTGAGGTTGAATTTGACGGTATCGTTTGCGATGGCATACGACGCCCTGTTTTCGAACTGCGCCTGTAATAGGTCCTCCATCCGCACATCCGCATGCGCAACTCGATTTGTAATGCCAAGATTGTGGTTAAGGATCTCGACGTTGAAGACACCAATCTGATTGGATGAGAGAATGATGTCAAGTTTTTCAAATTGTCGAGGGGAGAATTTGGCAATGGACAACAAGATGCCCTTGTCGTAGAAGTGTTGTGCGCTGTACTTGTATGAACCAAACTGCGGGGTTTTTCCGGCCTTCTGGAGGTCACGCATATGAAAATACTGCTTCGTGAAGGGTAGGACGAAACGTTTCTTCCTAATAAATAGGGAGGTGAGTAAAGCTAGCGCATCAAAAACCAAAATATTGCTAACCCCTTGTTTCGCTGCATGGTGCTCATAGCGCCTTCGACGTAATCATGGTAGCTGTTTATCTGCTCTTCATAGAATTTCTTCCGCTCGTCGAGATACTTCAAAGCTTCTTCCATGCTGGCCTTCTCGTTCTGTCGCTGCACGCGACGGCGATTTTTACTCCTGACGTCTCCTGCTATGGCATTTAAAATGCCCTGATAGGAGTCCTTCCGAGATATTTTCTCTCGCTTTTCGAGCTCGAGTAGGAAGAAAATAGCATGGGCCTTGACTTCGCGGAATGTCATCCTGGGAATTGTGAGTGCCCATTTGCGCCAGTTCCGATGATCGGACTTACGATCGGATGTCCTCTAGCCTGTAAGCGGAGTCTGCGTGGGTGGTGGAAGGCATACGACGCTGGGCACGATACTGCTCCCGTTCCATCTCTTCCAGGATGTTTTCCCACCGCAATTCATGCTCATCAGTCACAGGCTGCATTAGTGATTCGACTAGATCCTTCGCTGGCTGTACTCGGAGAATGGCTAGAACAGCTCTCTTCGCCTGGACCCATAGCGCCTTCTCGTCAGCACCGGGATCTACACGAGTATTGTTCAGAATATAAACTACCATTGATGCAATGAAATATTGTCCCCCGTACCTTTCACGTGTGCGAATCGATTGGTGAGCTGCAGCTCAATCGCTGTTTCTCTAGCATCATTCAACTCAGCGTTGTTTCCTATATGAGGAGCGCCGTCCAATTCTGACAAGATAACGTGGAGTGCATCGTCCCGTTTCGGTGCCTAACAGTGCATCAGAGGTACGGAAATTGCCAGCTCAGCGGATAAACTCACCAAGTCGTCGAGGTGACGCGAGAGCAAAGCATGCATCCTATAAACCTCGTTTGGCGTAATGTATATGGCCTTGGGTTGCACAGTGGCATCCAGGAACTCGTGAGCGTGATATTGAGCCTCAGCGTCAGGGACGTTGGCAACTATTCCACATCTTCAGTGTGAGCAAGTGGATACGAAGAACACAAAAGTTTACCCTCAATGAGCCAAGCGGAGAGCTCTCCAATGGCTTTCCGCACATACTCGTTAACGGGTACATAGTGTGGACTATCGTCGTCGAATTCACGGCCACTCGTAATCTGTGTGAGCATTCGAGAAACCTGAGCCAGATTCTTGCGTGCAGAGATATCAACGGTTTTCGGAACAATGTCGAAGGTTTCAGGCGTCCTTAATTAACGGTCAGATGGTACGCATGATCGTACTGAAAGTTTTGCTTACATGATCGCGGGGTTAATGTAACGGTAGTAGACCAATTTAGCTACACATGCAGCATGCACAGCTTGAGGAGCTTCCGGGAATCGTTCCTGTATTGAGGTCAATGGGAATGTCACGCCTCTAACAGACCATCACGTACTCGCAAAGCATGAAGAGTTTCTCGTGCAAGATATCTCATGCCGTAAGGCATACGCTGAGTTGATTGCACCAAAGCAGCCACAAAAGTCTCAGTCCACCATTGAAGAAGCTGGAGGTCTATACAAAAAGACTGAGCAACTATCCTGTTCGACAAGAACAGATACGTACGTCTGATATACTCTCCACGAGTACCGTAGTCCTCCAGAGCCTCGCGGAACGACACATCCTTCTGAACTGGGCTCTTCACACCAGTCCGAAGCTCTTCTAGGTCGATGCGAACTTTGTAGATCTGAGCGTAATTTCAGTAGGGATAACTCTTGACATTGCTCTCAGTACCTACCACGCTGGGATTTGTCTCAAGATTGATATCATCTGCTGCTTCGACGAGATCTTTGATGATCGACTGCAGAGTTTCGCGGACGTACACAACCTGTTTAGGGCGGACATAATGTATCGCAAGTCCGGTGTACAGAGGGTGTCCGTCAAGGACGTCTTCAATGCTATGTGCGGAGTGAATTTCGTTGTGTATCGCAGTCTGATAATACATCAGTGACGATTTCTGCTCATTTCATTACACAGAACTTACTTGGAAAAGCTTGAGCAGTAGGTAATCTTCCCGACGGTCCTGGCCATACCCGAAAAGGTTCAGTGTGACGCGCTCTGTGAGTTTGCGCTGCACGTCGACATCCTGGTCCGTAGTGATCAACTGGAAGAGACGCGCAAGATACTCTCCCTTCGTTTGTAGAAGATAGAACAATTGCTGATAGAGCTCCAGCTTCCTCTTCGCAGCAGCATCAAGCGTACTGGATCCTGCGAACGGATCACCATGCGCAGCTAACACGGACGCCCGAGCCGCATGAACCGCAGCGTTGTCAGCTCCATGTTTGCGGCGAGCTTTCAACACCTCTTCGAAGCTCTTAACGTTCTGCACGACAAGGGCGATCTTGACATCTAAATCATCTACATGGCTCTCCAGAGCTTGGTTCTCTCGGATCCTCTTGACGATGGCTAGCCGCATACGCTCAAGCCTGATCTCCTCCTGGAAGTCTGCCTCAGAGTCATCAAGCAAATGCACAAAATTCTTGATCGTGTCGACGCTGACATTCGTGCCAAGGGTCAACTGCTTGTACTGTTCTCTCGTCTCCTTCGCACGGAACAACGACTGGATTTGGATCACCTTGTCCATGTTATCGTGGTAGTGTTGCAACCTAGCTCGGAACTCCTGGCGGATCAAGGCCCCTCGAGCAACTGCCTGAAATCCTACAACGTCGGGTTCAACGAAGATAAGACGCTTATTCTGCTCGCGGTGACGAGTCCGCGCAAGTGCCGCTCTGGCGAAGGCCTGGAGATTATTGACACCCTTGATCACCTTGACTTGTCCTACCGCGCTCTTGAGTGCGTTGTGATGACGCCTAACGAGATGGCCCCTTGCGTGAGCTTGTAGACCGATTATACCCGGAGTGGCTCTGATCAGCGCGTTATCTTGAATAGCAAGGCGTTCTCTGAGAAGAGCACCCCTCGCGTGGGCCTGAAGAACGATGACACCTGGTGTGGCCTTCCGTAGCCCACGGATGAGGGAGAGCAAGCGCTTGCGAGCCAGGTACGTGCGAGTAGCGGCCTGAATGCGAACTGTTACGTCGTCCAGATCATCTAGATTCGCCAATTGCACAGCAATCCGTCTCCTGACCAGAACCGCGCGGCATCGAGCCTGCAAGAGAGTAACACTAGGACTTGTTCTCCGCAGAGCAACGAGTTGAGCCCCCGCTCTCCGTCGTAAAAGCATGCCACGCGCGTGAGCCTGGAAAGCGACTATCGATTCGAAGGTCTGTGTCTTGGTCAACGTAGACTGAAAGTCTTGATGGGCCCTGCGAACGAGGAGGCCCCGAGCAACTGACTGCAACTTGACTACCGAAGAGGTGCAGCGTGCCAACGCCGCCTTTAATTGCTTCAACCGGCGCCGTTCGAGCACGCCTCTTGATTGGGCCTGAACGCCGACAAACGCGCCGACTACACTATGAAGAGCCCTGAGGTGGGTTCGCCAGTCGCGCCTAACAAGCAGCCCTCTCGCGTGGGCTTGCAAAGTGATTACCCAAGGCTCGAGGTCAGATCGCTGCTCTCGCATACTCTCGACCTTTGTTCGAGCCAAAGCGCCGCGGATGCGAGCCTGAAACTTGGCGATAGAAGGTTCAGCGAGTTGTACTTGCCCTCTCCGAGTTGCCTGTGCCTTACGGACGAGGTACGCGCGGGCAAGAGATTGCACAGCGATGATCGAGGACTCGTTTTCCAGGAGTTCACGATCTCGACCTGCAAAAATTTCAGGCAAGATATTCGAGCAAAACTCAGTCACGTACGTTCTTCCTCGGTCTCAACCTCTTCTTCCGGTTCTTCATTAATCTCTTTCGCAAGCTCCCGACCAACGTTGCCAAAGTTCGGCATCGCAACGCCTGAGTCCTTCAGACCCTTCTGAGTCTTCTGTAGCTGGTCGTCCGAAAATTGAAGTCTTCCTAGGAGGTTGCCTATACGCTCAGCCAGACCACGGCGAGCGAGGAGATGACTGGAAGCACATATTAGCCAGCGACATAGTGTTCCCCCGAGGATTGTGGTTACCTGAGAGCGTGAATACAATAGATGACCTTTGGAAAGTTCTTCTTCTCGTACAGATCGGTCAATTCGAAGATAAAGCTCTAATATTTGTGTGAACAAACAGTAGTTTTCAAGCCTAGGGCACTCACCTCGGGGAGCCCTACATGTCGCACGAAATTGACAAATACGTTGATATTATCCGAATGTCGAAAATCGAGCTTTGGGGCCTGTCACGATGTCGGCAATGAGCGCTCACAAGCAGCAACGAGAAGAGGAATAATACCTCATATATCCGACGCACAACCTGCTCCCCTTGGAAGACTCGTACGAGCTTCGCCAGAACGACGCCGTTCCTCATTTCATCTTCCATTTCCACGACTCCGAATCCCAGCTCCTCGCCCAAACACCCTTCAATCCACTGCTGAGCCTCTCCAACGTGACAGAGATACTCATAGGCCTGTAGTAGATTCCTCTGTACATCTGCCCACAATCCTCTTGTTAGCCTCTGAGAAGGCAGCGGTGACGTCGGTGCACTCGGCATCTTGTCCTTTGATAACCTCAACCGCCCTGGAATCCCAGCAACATCGTCCGCATCAGCCACCCCTGTAAAATCCGTGTTGCTCCTCTCTAGAAAGGGCGCCCGGCTCTCCCTGATTTCTCGCCTTGCCTCCCTCTCCCGCTTTTCACGAGCTGCCCGGCGAGCTCGCCAATCGTCGGGAGGTGGCGTAGGCGCAGGCTCCTCCGCCTTCGTCTCTGGTTTCTCATCGGCAACCCAGTCCTCTGGGGCATCACCACTCGCGATTCGTGGGAGATGACGCCCAAGCGTGCGCCCCGCAGTCAACTGGGAGCCATATCTGTTGGCCTTGCGGTTCATATAAGAGCTCCGGTACGGTTGCGGGGTCATCACAGAGGACGGACTTTCTGGTGTCGGAGCGGGCTTCGAGAACTCGGTTAGCTTCTGCGGTGAGACCGACGTGGAGGAGGCACGCGATACAGTAGAGGACGCCCTGGGACGAATAGTGTAGGAATATTTGTCGGAGGAAGGAGACGTAGAGGTAGAGGTAACTGACGCAGTGAAGGGGTCACCGTAGAGTGAGGTTGGTCGGCGAGGTAGACCATGACTGGGGGACGAATCAGAATGGAAAGTTCGTGAAGATGTGGAGGCAATGGAGGAGGAGGACGTCGTCGCGTCAGATGCCGTAGAAGACCCGGTCGAGTTCGAATTGAGGCTGCTATCAATGGTATGTGCTCTGTGAGGACGAACGGGTGGCGATGGGTTCGGCCGATTCTCTTCACGCCCGAAAGCATACTCGTTTATCCGCTGTGAAACGGAGGGACGGGACGAGGAGAAGCCTGGTATGGAGGGCAGATGAATACGGGCAGGAGTTGGTGAAGAGAGAAGCGACGCGTCGTTGTCGTTATCAGGGCTTTCGACAGTCAGACCAGTTGAGTTGGGGGACAATGGCGAGGCAATAATTGGGGCAGGCAAGGTATGTCGCTTGAGGGCGGTGGGCGTGCGATGCTCCTCCTGATAACTGCTTCTCTTCAACGTGCCAAACGTAGCTGTCTCCGCTGTGTAGGGAAGCCGAGACGCTATGCCCATTGTTCGTGAGCTTGAAGGCGTCGACGGGAGCTCCGTACTCTCGAACTTCGCGGTCGCCAATCTTCCCTCGTGCACAGGTGAACCTTCCTCCCCAGATGACTCTGCTCTTGTCCTCTCCTCCCATTTGCTACGCATTACATCTAGACTGGTCCCAGTACGATGTCCCGGTGTCCATCTTCGATTCGGAGTGCCAGTCGGATTGCTCAGCAAGATGTTGTTACTGGATTGAGAGCCCGAACGAGACAGAGTCCCACTACGCGTCGACGAAGTACGTTCAAGGAGCCTCTGCTGGTAGGCAAAAGGCGCACCAGCACCAGCACTAGATCCTGGTCTCTGTCCACCAGAGAAAGATTGCGCTCTTTCCATGTTCGTGCGGATGTCGTGAAAGAGTCGTTAGGCGTGGGGAAATGAAGTTGACGCGTAATTAGAGCAGATGCGAAGTGTTTCGGGTGGCAGCCACAAGCACCTCACCACCACTGAATAGGATCGTGGTCGTCTAAGTCAGATACGTTGTGGTCGCTGCCAGGGTGTGCGCCTATCACCACGAAGTTACTGCAAATGGCAAACGGACAGAGCTGAACGTCTATGGTAATCGGAGTGTACAACTCATCCCAGAGCACGAAGAAAGACCTCTAAGATAGAAAGTGTAAGGTTTATCAAGCAAGCTTCATCATATTTATAACACATAGACTATCGAAAGTCTCCTTGATCTGTGAGAAACGAAACTTGTAGTATACTAGGGACAACTACGTCACCGTGACTACTGTGCTCCCTATTACTATTCATAATGTACACATCAAATGTGGGAGAAATAACCTTCTAGAGGGAAGTACTCGCAGATTATGGACCAGATTAGAGTCGCGCAGGAGGTTTGCCACTGGTGGTACTCTGACGACGTTCCCATTCTGCGCGAGCGAGGGCACGAAGCGGAGCCTTTAAAACCTTGGCCGACGGAGTAAGGTCTACGGAGCCAATCAGAGTTGGGAGCAACGATTTAACAACGAACAAACTTACCAAGCGGCTCGGTTCGCACGATCACCATGACCGGAACAGCAAAATAAGGAAGTCTTCGAAGAATGCATGAGAATGATTAATGATGAAACTCAAACCGACGTACTTATTTCGTGCAAGCTCAATAAGTTCAGACTCCTTCACCTTGCCGTGGTGCTCGGGTTTAGTAACTACAATCGCGGCCACGAGCTCTCCCAGCTTCTCGTCTGGGATGCCTACGGCAGCAACCTCGTTGACGCGGTCGTCATGATACAGTGCGTTTTCCACGGTCACAGAGGGCTGTGAAGTAAATTAGCACCCAATTCTGTACCAATATAAAGTGCAAGACTTACGATGTTCTCGCCACCACGGATGATGAGATCCTTGACTACGATATGGGAAGTTAGTATTGGTACATGGGACAACATCGTGATAAATCAAGCGCACTTCTATCGTGAAGGTAGATGAATCCCTCAGCATCGATCTCGCCAGAGTCTCCAGTACGAATCCATCCGTCCTCTGTGACTGTCTTCTTTGTTGCCTCTGTTTGCTCTCATGTATCAGCCGGGAGGCGCTGAGACTACTTCATACGTACCAGGATCTGCCCAATAGCATTCCATTACGTCTGGTCCCCGTCTATGTTATTAATGAGATAAGCTTATCCATCCAGGATGAGCCGCCAATGCTTACATCCAGATCTCTCCAACAGTTCCCGGGGGCTGCACCACACCCTCGCGCACGATGACTACATCGTTGACCAGGCATGGTATTCCCCTGCAAAAGGAGCACGACGAGGATCAGCGGATGAGAAGGCCAGAAACTGATAGCGCCACATACACGGTCGTCGGCCGGTGCGCGTAATCCTCCCCAGCAATTGACACGGCAACTGAGTTGGTTTCCGTCATGCCGTAGCCCTGGCCACTAAATTGGGTGGCTCGATAAGTAATCACCGATGGAAAGTACCCGGCACACACGCTGGACTCACGCAATCGTATTGGGGAAAGTGGTCAAAGCCTTTCCTGGCAATTGCTCGGGAGCAGCAGTTCCACCGAATAGCAGACTATCGAGGGCGTCGGGTCCTACAACTCGCAGAAGATCTGAGACCATTGATGGAACCCTAGAGTCAAGTTAGCTCCCGGAGGAAGGTATGATGGAATACTTTTAGGTACTAACCCTCCCGCAATGCGAACATTCTCCGCCTTAATGAGCCTAAGTCATGTTGTCAGCAATGTGTCGTATCATCTCGAACAAGCTCGCGTTAAATCACCTGGCAGCTGTGTTGGGCATCAGCATGACTGCTCTTAACGTGAGGATTCTGATTCACCTTCTTCAGGTTCCCATTTGCGCATAAGAACCAACTTCATACCTTGTGAGGATGCCAACATCTAAAAGTGGGTCAACTATGAGCTTGAATAGTTGATGACTCGAATAGCGGCACGCTCACCATTAAGCTTGTGCTGCCCGTGACGTGGAAGAATGGAACGGAAAGCAAGAGACCCCTTTCGGGCCCATTATACGGTGCAGGGAGGTTGCCACCCTTCCTCAGGACGCTTCTCACTGCTGCAATAGTAGCCTATCGCCAGGTCAGGTACATAACATCAAAGCATCACAAGCAAGCGGACTAACATTCCGTAAGTTGGTCAAGTACTGGCGCTGCGTAGAAAGGACGCCCTTAGGCAGACCAGTCCTGCGTGAGCGATGAGTGTCAAAATGCAGGAGTTTGCCGTGGAAATGAGGTTAGTACGTACGTGCCGGACGTAAATATAATGGTGGCGTTGTCCTCGGGGACGATTTGTAGATCGCGAGAGATGATTTCCCGAGGATCTCCTCCGCTGTTGACTTGAACAACATCCTTCCAGCGGTTGAAACCAGACCATTTGTTGTCGGGGGCGTTCGAGAAAACAAATATCGAGTTGACCCCTGTACTGCGTAGAACATCAGCTGTTGGATGTAACCGCTCTGCTCTCTCTTCATCCAGCAAGAGTATCTTGGCACCGGTTATTTTCACGCAGTGTACAAGAGGCTCTAAAGGAAGCCATCTAGAGGGCAACCGTTCTCAGAATCAGAATTAAAGGAAGTAAAGAAGTTACTCACGCGTTGACCAGGACTGCGACGGCCCCTAGAAGGTGGCATGCCCACCACGCTACAAGGTAATCAGGGATATTTCGGGAACAAATTGCCACACGGTCTCCCTTCTGAATGCCGTGAACATGCTCGAGGACGGTGGCTGCCTTCAGAGACTGCTCAAAGACAGATCCATAAGAGAGGCGCTCTTCACCGTACACGATGTACGTCTTATCCTTATGTTGTGGCGCAACGTCAAGCCAGAACGCTCTGAGGGATGGCGAGATATTCTTATACACGCGTTGTACCTTGCCCTTGACAAGCCGTGTTTCGATCTCCCAAGGCATGCCTGTCGCCGTCATGATTGCATGGCCTGTTGTCGGTTGTGTATGTTAGCAACTGTGTTCAACGTCTGTCGAAATATGCTTACATTCAGCCATCGTCCTTTTCGGAATCCAGACCATTTTGCGCAGTCAAACGGTGGAAGAACGGGGAGAGGAGTGATGATGCTGTCTGTGGATTGACAGAGGGGTCAGTGCACTGGCTGAACGAGACGTCGGGATTCGCGGTTATATAGTGTTGGAAGTTCGTGATAAGAATGAATTGATACCGTGGCTGATTGGTCCGTGTACTAAAGAGGCATCTGATGTACCTGCAGGAAGCTCTACAGCAAGTGCGCAGGTGTTGAAAGTATTCAGCTGCAGGACCCGACGTGGCCACTCGGGACGCTTGTGCCCAGGTGCAGCCCGGACATCCGAGCGCGGTGCAGCAGGGACGAGGATTCCGAGGAGATAGAAATCTCATGCCAGGGCCTAGTGCCAAGTCTGGCGTCGCAGAAATGCTGTTGCTTATGCAGTCACGGCGTTCAGGAGAGACAGAGGCACGCAGTAATGAGTGCCTTGTGTACCATTACTACCGGTATCTTGTTTGAGAGGTAGATTTCAAGCTGGAAGACAAGGTTGAGATTACGATTCTTGCTATTCAGGAGTGGTTTGGGAGAAATACGCAACTTGTGACACAAGTGCGGAACCAGAAGGGCCATACGCGTATGTCATGTGTGACCGTGACAGTACCCATCGTGACGAGGACGGGCGCGGACGCTTAGCGCTTAGTGCTTGGCTGCTTATATTACTGTAAGTGCCATCGAGCAACGAGAGACGATGTCTGACATCAACTTGGAGTTATTAGTGAATGCACTCGTGCCACTGGCCAAAAGTGACGAGTCGCTAAGAAACGAGCTTGTTGCGCATTGTGGTGAGGTCTTGAAGAGGTTCCGTAACTCATACATGTTACGCGTTCTGCGCGCATACTGAATCTTCAGCCACACTGGACAGAGCCCCGAGGCGGATATTGGTCACATCGCCGACTCAATCAAGCGGAACCGTATGCTATTAACTTGTAAATGTAGTTTTTTGCTGCTCACCAAATTTTTCACAGTTTTAAACGCGTCCCCAGACGGCGTCCCAACCCTCGGGTTCTCTAATTTATTGTCGAACAAGTGAGTTTAATCCGCATCAGCCTCATTTAGCTCGACAACCGTATTGATCATGTCCATTCACAGCCCGTTTTGTCCAGAAAACACGCGTCACTATTGTTTCTGCACACGCTATCTACTTCTCAAGCGTCCATCTCAAGAACCTACGGGGCATTACCTTCATTATCGATGCCTACAGCCTCACGACCACATCAGCCATCCAGAAACGCCACCCCCTCTGACACAGCCCCTGCTAGTACCGCACCCAAACGGAAATCCAAAGCAGAGTTTCTTCGCGAGTATCGTGCTAAGAGTGGTGAGAAGGATTGTCACATTCATCCAACGAACTGGGCTAACTTTCTCTCAGAAAATCTCACATCTCAGAATTCTTACTCCTTAGGGATACGCTATATCTCTTACACTGGCAGGGAGTATCTGGCAAATATGTGCAATTTTCATCTGTCAAAGATCCTGATCCCAATCAGCTGGTGTTCAACGCAGATTCAGTTAGCCACATCGTTTTTTTATTGCACTTCACGCACTAACATTAGCCTTACCACATAGCGACATGTGATATCAACATCAAAGAAAGCTCTAGTCCTGCGTCTTGCTGAAGTCGGCTATCTTTATATTCGCGTGGACGCTTTCGTACGTGAGAGAGAAGGCAAAGCTGGGATCGGCATGATCGAACAAAGCCTCTGTCACCACCTTCAATCGCAATTGACGGTGTACTATAGACTCATCGCTGTACTCGAGTCCCAAATGTCTTCTTCCGTCGCAGATGACAGTAGATCTGATTCGCAACAGAAAGATCCCCACGAGCAAGAGACAGGGCTTACATTGAAGCGACTGGATGTCTGGATTCAGGAATGGAGGCTGCGGATGCGGATGATGAGTGTGTGTAGAGGGTGCACGAGGTCAAATTCGCCTTTGACATCCGTATATCCCGACGTTAAGCTGACATTTGGATTGTAGAGACACACGGAGGTGCCTTAGTGAACCTCATCCACGAATACGCAGATAACGGAGACCCTTTCGTCCGCACGTTTACAGATCAGCTGCTTGAAGAGGTGACACTTCCTTTCCGACCATTGCAACCGTATATTTACCGTCAATGCGTCACAACAGGTGTCCAAGCCATTTTTTGCCACGCTGCACAAATGGTTATTCTCAGGAGACTTGAACGACCCATTCTCTGAATTCATCGTAGCGGTCGACCCCGGGTCAGCCCACCTTCAATATGTGCATCAGGCTTCGGGAGGACATTTAGGGGGTGACGGAGGCTTTGGAGGGCTCGGAGAAGCCGAAGACATCTCCGGAGAAAGGGAAGTGGGCTGAAGCTGTGGGAAAGCAAGTACCGCTTTCAAAAAGAAATGCTCCCCGCCTTCGTAGGAGAAGCATTCGGCCGCAAGGTACACCACTGATTACATCCCGTACGGTAACTGCGGTCTCAGCTCACAGTTTCGCAAAGATATTCTCTACTGGCAAGAGTTTAAATTTCATCCGCTACAGCTGTCAAGATAGCGACTGGGTAACGACTCGGGAGAAGCTGAGCAATACGGGCGGCAGTGCGTGTCTTCATTATGCCTGTGCCTTTTTCCTACTACTTACATCTTGAGCTCACGCACACGTTGGGCAAGCTTTGCAATACAGCGACATAGCGGGACTGGAACGCTCGATTGATACCGCCTACCAAATTGCTGATCGCCGCTTATTTGACATTTTCTTCGACAAATACAGTCTACTGGACCATCTACTGGCGCTGAAACAATATTTGCTCCTCGGACATGGCGACTTTGCAGACCAACTCATGGAGGCCCTTGCGTTCGTACCTGACCCTTTGTACTTTTTGTTACTGTATTCGCGTCCCTGCTGACACGCCTCTACGCACAGACCTAATCTAGCGCGTCCCGCCAACACGCTTTATCGCCATAATTTGACCGCCACCTTAGAAGCTGCCATTCGCCAGTGCAGTGCACAAAACGACCCTCCAGATGTCGTTCAGTTGCAGCAAGAGTTACTATGGATGATTGACGGTACCTGTTTTGAACATGTGATACTCGATGGTGAATAAGTCAGCGGATGGTGTTGAGGGAATAGACCATACAATAGACTCACACAGTGAAACCAATGCCTACACATGATACACTCATCAGCGTATTGGGCTGCTCCAAACAGACATCACAGTTTACAAAGCGAGTATCCATTTCCCCCGGAATAATTACGACGGTTGCGTCAATGTTTGGAGGTTTCCCTGGTTTGCTTGCTGTTCTGGAGACGCTTTCCTCCGGTTCGATTGAACCTGACCTATCCAAAGTGGTAAGCTTGCTCTAGGAGCAAGAAAGTCAAGCGAGTTGAACGATGTGAATTGAGTAGACGAGTATGCCAAACATACGAGGCGTATACGTAGGAAAGAAAAAAGGCAGAAGACGGGAAAAATTACATGCTGGGAAGTAATAAGCCTTCCAAAAGTCCAAAACCGAACCGCGAGAGGACACAGTAGTGAGACGCGAGAGGCCTTGCTCGCGCATCACTCCTATGCCCCCTCTCCAGACCATATACAAACGAGTAAAAAAAGAAAATCGCGAGAGGAAACAGGAATGAGACGCGAGAGGCCACCTCGCGTCTCACTCCTGTGCCCCCTCTCAAAGAAGAGAGAGAAAAACTACGAAAGAAACAAAGACAAGAGACACTCTGGAATGACGAGGGACGAAGGTGAAGACAACACGTCAACAGCTCAACGAACCCAATCAAGACCAACTAATCCTTCTTCTTCCTTCTCCCCTTCCTCCACGCCTCCTCATCCAACCTTAACCAATCCTCCTCCACGTAACTGTTCACTAACCGCCGCTTGATGTCAGCCGGAGGTCGTCCAAAAGCTGAGTTCACCTTGACCGTCCAAGTCCCCTTGTGGATCACCGCCGTTGGCGAAGGCGCACCAGTCGCGACCATCGCGGCGAACGACATTCCGAGCTGTATGGGCTTCGCCTGGACGCTGGTACCAGCACCGAGTGGTGGAAAGTCGTCAGCGGTGAACTCTGGAGTGGCGATGGGGGCCAACGAGGGACCGGCTGCTGCGTTCGCCTCAGCTCGTCGTGCGACCTTGAGTTCCTGCTTCCTCTGCCTCTTCCGAACCTGCTTGCCTCCTCGTGAGCTACGACGGGGTTCGACTGGATCGGTTTGCGCGTTTGCCAGGTGCTCTACCGCTGGCTCCTGTTGTTCTGCCCGAGCCTGAGCCTTCTGCTTCCTGATCCTCTGGCACCGAGCGGCGCAGCGAACACGCTTCCTGGGCTCAGCGTCCGTAGTTGGTGTGGCTACGGGCTGTTCAGCTACCACAGTGACTAGTGGTTCTGGAGTAGGCCCAGCCGGAGTAGGAGGGCCAGATGAGAATGACGGTCCTGTCTCGGGAACATCGCCAGCAGAGTTGTCGTCGCGGTCGGCAGGATTGTAGACGGGAACTTCGACTTCGGAGATGGTTTGCCTGACGCGGCGGTTAACGACGGGAGGTCCACAGAAGAGCCAGGTAAGACCGCGTATGATATTCTCGGGGACACCCTCGACATTGAACCAGATAGTGCCATAGACCAGAATCGTAAGCCCACACATGAGGACCAGCCATAGTAGTGCCAAGACAATGTCAGTTGCGTCGAGTAACCAATCCGGAGGAGTGAGCGATTTGGACGACGCAGTGGGAGTACGAACTACAGCAGTGGAGGTGATCTTCTGCGAGAGTGAAGACTTGGACGTAGTAACGACGAGTGAGGTGTTCGCGTCGACAGGAGGTGGCGGAGGTAGCTCAGCCCAGGAGTATCGATCCGGAGCAGAGATAGTGAGCATGACTGGCGCGGCAGGAAGGCGAAGGCCGTCGAGGAAGTTGCAGACTGTCCCATATTGCGCAGAGGGAGTCGAGATGTCGCAGACCGCGTACTGGACACTGGTGAGGGTGAGCTGGTAGACGGTGGGCAAGGACTGAGGGTGGTGCCAGGCGACGTTGAACAACGCGGCGACGCCGATGAAGAACAGGCTGATGAAGTTCATGATGAGGAATTGTTGGCGTGTTCGAGATAAGATACTAGAGTACTGAGTGTTGAACCTGAGCAGTGATGCCAGTGCTTGAAGTTCGAGTGAGAGATAGTGGTAACGGTGTAAGTTCTGTGGGGAGAGGAGGTCGGTTCATGTTCGACTTTATACCTGGCGAGACGGGATCGAGATTGTCAGCCTTCGAGTTGTCCCAAACCAGACAAATTGCCTTACTGGGTAGTTGCATGTCTCCTTTGGGAACCTCGTCCTC